>BMAO01027827.1:0-23177 GCA_019973975.1 Trichonephila clavata | reverse complement strand
CCAGTTCCCTTCCTGACTGCTTTGACGAGAGCTGGTGTTCTCACCGAGTGCGTACGACCGCATCTACAACGGTCTGCAATGCTGTTGGATCATAAAATATTTTATTGGTTTTATAAATAAACAACTGTTTATGCCTAAATATTCAAAATCCCTAAAAATCTCCGAGACAGGCACTTCTTTTTTTTATATACAAAGAAATATCTGTTGCAACAAGCTTCCTTTTAACCCTTTCGTGGATCATTTATTTCTCTTTTAAATTTCTCGCAGCTTTTTATGTTTTATTAACAATTAAACTATATGATTTTAAGAAATATATTTTATTTTGCCGAATTTTATGTTTGATTTAAATTTTAGGAGTGGGGAGAACTCTTCACAAGAAACCATTCACCGTTGCTATGAAAATTTAATTTAATGGTGATTACTTGTCTTGTGTGAAAAGATGAAAACCATGTTGCAATGCACAAAGGGACATCACACTATTCGCACTCTGCATGGGGCCTCTTTTCTTGTCCCTTTCTGCTACATTTCCCACATCGCCTATAGTTGGAAACCATCTATGGCATAGGATTTCTCACTCTGGCTAAGCACCACATCATCCGGAACAACACACTTCTTTGCTTGGAAACTAGCAGGACGCCCTTTCCTTTTTCTTGAGGGATATCCGTTTATTAGCAGAACAGCTAATACTATACGGAATGTTAGTTGGTCTAAACTTCGGTTTCTTTTGTTCACTTGCCACAGTATGAAATTATTGATGACGGCAAGGTCAATAAGAAAATGAAAGATTAGTATGGGAATTAGTCTTCCCATCACTATAATAGCAAATCCAATATATTATAAAGGTTTTGCGCTTCCAGCTGGTGTATTTTGTAAGATCATGTAAATGGGAAGTAATCTTTCCAAGGCCCACGAAAGGGTTCAAGCGTTAATGCCCTGATTGATTGAGAACAAAATGGGTGAACAATTACAAATATCTGAAAAATATTACAGAAGCTCTCCAATTACGAAATTTAAAATCGTCTGCTAGTTTTGAGTCACAGCAGACTATTTCAGATTTTCGCATCAGAATTTATGGCCCATCTAGATATATAAATCAAAACCTTGCGATATAATTAGAAATTCGTTTTTCACACAAAAACACTTTCGCTTCAATTCATTCTCCGTTATTGGAGAGATTCATTTTTAGTATAATTATCGAATCTTGAGTGTGAGAGCATTTTTTGCTTTCTATGCTAAAATATTTCTTGAACAGAGTGCGCTTTTGTAGCACTTCCGTTTGAGACTTAGTTACTGAATTTACATGTTTCATTTGTTTCACCTAATACAAATTCCTTATCAAAGGCTGTAGATAAGCGATTCTTAAACTATGGTCCGAAATACCTCGGGAGTTCCCAGTCTTTTTCTAGGAGTCCGCGAAGGTCTTTCTTTTAATATTAAGATTTCCCTATTTTACAAATTGAAAAGCTTCGTGGAAAAGTTGAAAGATGTGCCATACTAAACTAGATCACTAAACTGCTCTCAATGAAGAAACTCTACTATAATATGTATTTCTATCAAGAATTTAGTAAGAGAGAGGTGCTCAAAATCTTGGGGGTCTGCAACGTCAGGTTGATACTTTAAGGGAAACCGCGGTGATCGATAATTTAAGAACCATGCTGTAGATCATTCACCTTCTACTATTCGATCTAAAATGGTGATTTTAGTTTCAAGGAGAGTTGTTTTTCGTTTTTTCAGGGATCATGCCTAAGCAAAATGTATACAAAATAGTATCCAAGTAAAAAGGATGGTAAATTTACCTTTAAATTCTTTTAAAATTAATTTTGTCTTATTAGTCAAAAGATACATACGTTAATCACTCGACGATTATCAATTAATATTATTAGATGATGCAATATGTACACATGTAATTAAAATGGGGATGCAATATCAACATATTTTCGTTAATGTGAGGATATAATATTGGAAGGTTGATTGGTTTCCATTTATAGCACTGATTACTTTTGGGATACGGACTGTACCAAATATAGATAACAATGTGTGAGTCATCTATTGGATTCTTTTTAATTAGCATGTTATTTTGACATCCATCTGTTGATTTCTTTCCAAATTACTTTCTTTACTAATACCTTTATTCATTAAGTGCATTTAATGGACTTTTTTCATATATCGCACAAGAAAACAGCACAAAGTTCGTACATAAAAAAAAGGTTTGAGAGTACTTCAAAATAATAACCAATTACTCTCAGCAGATTAATTATTTTTAAAAACACTTAAAAATTTATTACTTATTTTAAAATAAAAAAGAATAGGTATTCGCATCAAAGTATTCAATTATCATTAAACTATCTTAATTCATATTCTGTTCTTTCTTGTTATATTTCGCATCGTTAGCTTTTGAGTTGCTTACCTAAAAAAATTCCAATGCGGAAACATTAAGCTAATAAATGCTTTAAGAGCAATTAAGATTAAAAAACAATCAACAAAAAGTATACTTTGTACCAAATTAATTTGTAATTTCATTTTTACTAAAACAATAAACTGAAGTACGAAAAGATAGCAATCCATTTTGTGTGCATTTGTTCATTGTTATTTTTTTTCAATATCTACAAACCCCACAAGCTAGCATTTCAGTTACTTTAAAAGCCAACAATTCATCACTGTCACGCGCATTATAATAAGAATGCGAGTAAATTAGGTGAAAACAACGGTTTTAATACCAAAACTTCGCATAATCTTTCATAAATGTGGGTTAGAGATAAAAATTTCACTCGAGCGGAGAAAAAGATCTCATCGTTTGCTTAAAGACACTTTAGCACACTTACTTCTTTAGTGTAAAGCTTCCCCCTCAAATCCTATTTACCGATTAAATATTGCTTTAGAGAATTTCGAAATAAAATCAAACAGAGAAAAAATCATAATCAGATTTCCAAATTCGGAAGGCTTCTCGAGGTAAGACTTTTCTTGTGAAATCGGAAATGATAATAAAAAAAGAAAAAGAAAAAATAGAAGAAGTGTGTGTGTTGTGCACTATTTTAAGAGTTAGATCTTGTACTTATAAAAAAGGAATTATTAGAATAAGTAGATATCTTATCTAAATAATAGAACAGGATGCACATAAGATATGAAAATAAATGTTCAAAATTCATTAAAATAAAACTGAGTATTAAATAATATATGTCATGGCATGTGTGATAAGTTAATTACTCTTTATTTATTTTCAATTAGGGATTGCAATACCAGTACCCCGGGATATAAAATACCGATATTTTGAGCCTTTTGTACAATTTTGTAATACCGTTATTTTAAATATCACTTTTCCAGTATTTACTAAAAAACTTTTAAATTGTCTCCGAAATAGAAAATATCTTACGGTACTTACATAATTGTGAAGATTTGGAAAATGAAAAAGAAGAAAACAGACTAACCAATTCTAATTTGATTAAGTTTATAGTAATTTCTCTTAAAATTTTTTACCCACAAACCTATCTACATTCAGAAGAATTCGGTACAGTTATCGAAAAAATCAGCTACATCCAAAACTATGCGACAAGAAATCAATTTATTTGAGAAGATAAAGGGGTCTCAGGGGTGTTAACTTTTTCTGGAGGGCTGAAAATATAAACAATATTTAAATGCATATAACTCTTTGAAATAAAAATTAAAGAATTTGAATCTTTTATACATTATTTGTAAAGGAATGGGGCTTCAGAAAAGTGTAAAATGTTTAAAATATAATTATAATTTAAAAAATTATAATCATATGAAAATAAGAAATATTTTAAAAAGAAATATTAATTAAGTTTTACGGCGCGCATGCTATTTTCTGAAGTATAGCTTTAATTACTAGCAATTAGTTGATTTATAAAGTTAAATGTATCCTTATTACACCGTAGTCATTTTAAATAAACATAATAATAATTTATATTTTTTAGAAAATAAAAAAATATTTTCAAAAAATTTTTTTAAAAATTTCAATGTTTTTGAAATATTTTGAAATACAAAAGATATATTATTCTTAATTTATTAGGGATTAAAGAGTATGATACATTTTATAATTCTATAAAGTTTTATGCATCAAAGGCTACTATTTTAGAAAATTTAGCAACGCAAAAATTACGTAATATTTATTATAAAAAATTTTCTTATTTGTATATGCTTATAACTTTTAAAATTATGATTATATTTCAAACATTTTGCACAATTTTGAAACCATAATCCTTTGTAAATAAATGTGTAAAAAATTCGAACTATTTATTTTAAATTTAAAAGAAGTATACCTGTTGGTGAATATTGTTTATATTAACACCCCTGAAACCTCATAAGAGATTTTGAGGTAAATACTTGGCAAAAGTATATCACGCATTGTTAACAGTACCGCCAGCTAACGTAGATGCCACGAAAGAACGTTTTCGACAGCTCATAATTGTTGCACAAAATTGCGTTCCAGGCTTAATGACAATACAATTGATGCATTATGTTTTTAAGATCCCATTTCAGAACTTTGTAATACTACCACAGACTGTATAGTGAGGTACTATTACAAAGTACCACACCATACAGTAGGATACTTAGTGATTTAATAAAATGTGCGACTTAAATAAATAAAATGTTCCTTTACTTTTTTGTGATTCTTTATATACTGTTTTAATTTATAAGTTACAAATTATTTTTTGTGGTATTTACACTCTCTAATAAAAATGGCAAAAAAAAAAAAAAAAAAAGAGAAACACCTGTGTTTTCTTTCTTTTTCTAAAATTTCTACTACCAGTATTAAAACCGGTATCCCGGTATAAGGCTAAAAAAAAAATACCGAATACCGGTATTGAACTTCTGATCCGAAATTGTGTAATCCCTATTTTCAATACATCACATTTTAATAGATAAGATTTTTTATAAAACATCGCACTTATTTTTTTTTTTTATACAAAACCTTATTCTATCGTCATTTTTTAAATAATTGAACTACTAATTTAACTATGAATACGTATTTAAAGAATTCACAAGAATTAAACATATTAATATAGTAATGTACCTACGCGCACCTATACTTTCAAACTGCATTTTTTTTATGTATATTCGCCGTATAACGCGCATGGAAGCATGGAATGAAATAAAACCTGGCATTATTAAAAACTAATTAAAGAATGTAGAACATACACAAATCTAGATGAAATGAAAGAGGATTATTTATTTATGGACCAGAGAAGCAGCGATTGTGAAGATGGAACAATTCGATGATATGACTGAAGATACAATGCAGTGCTTCTCAAACTTTCACTATTTGCGACCAATATTCAATCATAATTTCATGCTCCATTCAATAACAATGTATTAAATTCAATAATACTACACTTTGACACTAAAGCTACAGTACGACTTTAACCTCTTTAGTGCCACCGGCCGTATATGAGCGTCTCGCTCAGCCAAAACGTTAATCGCACCGGACGTATATATACGTCTTTCCGAAGTATGATCTTTTCTGTGCATTGCTATCCATAAAATTATTCAGAAAGCTTTGGAATGCAATAAAAGGATCTTGGAAGTGTTTGCGAAGGATTTACTTATTTCAGAGGATTTGCTTATTTATTCCTTTTCTCTCCCCCCCCCCCTCCAATACATCACATACGTGCGCCTACGAGTAAAACGGGGGAATTGCGTAGCGAATCGCGGAACTTTTAATCGGCAGTTAGGGGACTCATTATAAGCAATACAAATTATCAAGATAAGTGTTAACTTTGTATATAGTCTTACATATGATAAACCCATACATAAACAGGCACGTTTAAGGGGAAAAACTACCATATCAATTTGAGTCATTTATAAAACATTCGAGAGCAATATATTCTTATTACTTATTTTGTAACGGGCCTATCCTCGTTTTCCCTAACAACCCTCTCTTGGGGAATATCTTTCATTAAATATTATTTAATTGAAAACTTCCTCCCTAAGAAGAAGACGCGGTCTATGTAAGTTATGTCATGTATTTAATTATTAGCTTTCGGGTTTGGGAAGAGAGAGGGGGGGAGTTAGAAGCTAAAGGATAGCATGAAGATTAACATAAGATAAAGTAAAGCTAGACGAGAGCACTTCGTAGATTATTTGAATAATATTAAGATTGACGATTTGGTAAATGAGTTGCTAAATTGGATTCGGTCAATTTGGATTGGATTACTCTTTAGAAATTATCTTAAAATATAAGAAGGTGTATTGCCTGGGAGTGCTGAGTGTAAATGATCCGTTTTATTTTTAAATCTCGAATAATCTCGTCTGCTTCGTGATTGCTTCCATATTTATCAATTGGTGCATTTCTTAACTTAGATTGCTGAATTTTTATTGTTTTTGAGAATAGTAAATAAATTGTGTTATTTTGACCTATGGCTATTTTTCCTTCTAACTCTAGCACGCTAATGGATAGGATAGCCCATCCATTACAATTTCAATTTATTGAATCATTTTAATGTGTTTTCTAACATATTTAATTTTTTCGGTAAGTATAATTTTGTGCAAAATAAAGCATATTTAAACAAATGAAAACAAATACCTGATGAAACTACACATTGATACTAATTTAATAGACACATTGTTCCAAAATAACTGCACATTGTTATGATTTTTCTTATGAATTTTATTTATTTTACATATAAACAAACTAAAACAAACAGTTGCATACTAATATTTACTTTTAGAAACCTTATAGTTTTGTAAGGGTTAAATTTAAAAAAGTGTAATGATTTGTATAATGTTCGAGCTAAGGGCCTGTTTGACAAAATAAGCACAAAAAAAACATTTCGTATGCTTTTTTAAAAATTTTTTATTATAAAAAAATTATAAAATAATACTAAAAGTTGACAGTTTTCCAGGTGTAGCAAAAATCTTAATTAAGTTCTGCATAACTAAATGCTTACCTTTCGAAATAATAAATTCCATTTTTTTCGTTCTTTTCACTTCGTTTCACAGGAAAACCTAAATGTTGAAGGAAAAAAGGCTTAGTTCTTATTCTCAAGATTTAAAAAGAAATGATGTATAAAAAATGATAATTTTAATAAATTAAAATAGTAAATTACTATAACTGCAGTGTTAAGATTAACTTGATTGACATTTGGACCAATCAAGAGAGCTAGAATTTTTCCACAAAGGACAACTTAAAATTTCACCGTTAATATTTCAGTAATTTAAAATTTTACTTCAAAATGATTTAAATAGTTATTCCTTAATTTAATTTAGACTTTTTGAAATTTTTGATTTTCAATTTATGTTAAAGAATTTAAATATTTATACAAATAAAATTGTATTGATTCTACATTCTTTAGAGTTGTTGAAGCTCTTATTAAATAACTTTGAAAAATGTATTTTAAAGACATAGTGCATTAATAATTAATAATAAAAAGTGATATTAAAAACGTTTGTGGTTGTTTTTGTACAATTTCTAATAGCAAATTTTTCATGAAAATTATCCAGTTGTGTCTTTTTTACCACTAAGTTATAAGATTTTATATCGGTCTCAAATATACTGACACCTAACTAGTCTAAAAATTTTACATTTTACAGAAAAATAATTTCCTTTCAATTGTGACATATGATTTAAAAAAAATATCGAAGAGTTATTAGTTGATGAAGAGTATATATATAATTCAGGATAAATCCATAACTGCTTTTTATATTATTTTTGAATTATCTTTTATTCTCCCCCCCCCCATACACACAATACTTTCAAGCAATAACTTAAAAATTATAATTTAAAGAAATGATTACGTAGCTAAGTCTAATTTGAATTCTATTGCAAATTTCGGATGAAAAATTACTGTAATTAAATATTATAAGAAGAAAAATAACAATACTAAAAAGACTGTAATGGGTTTTTACTGGAAACACACTAAAACCTCTTTTGATAATCATTGAAGGAAAAAAAAGATTTTTGTTACTTTTTTCGATGGATACGATTCATTTTACATATACTAAGGTTATTCCAAGGTCAAACAGTAAATCAATACCAAAAATCACATTATATATATAATCATAAAAAAAAAATTTTTTATTCATTATCTTCATTACAATCACTTCAAGCTTCATTATTTGCAGAACTGATTGCTATACATTTCAGGGACATGAAAGATAATAGATATTCTTCCCCAGCTGGTTATGTCAGAAATCATTGGATCTTTATGAAATTGATTCATTTGTAAACTCGGTATCACTTACAGAATTTAAGAGTGGTTTTGGAAAAAAGCAATCAGTTTCTTCTTCGATAGACTTCTTGCAACTTGATAAAAATTGAATCTACAGCAAATTGGTAAACTAGTGCCCGTTGAAGTTTAAAATTCTCAGAATAAATGTTGTGTTGTTACTAATGCCACCCGATCTATGGTGTTAGATCGAGGACCACGAAATTCATTGTGGCAAGGTCGTTAGATTACGTTCGTAACATGCAGGTGACAGAACGTTTTGGCTTCGTTCCATCCCAGATTTGAGGGAGAGAGGTCGAGGGGTGTCTCAATCTTCATCCTGCACGACTTTCGGTTCGCCAAATATTTCGGATGACCCCATGCCGCACAGGCACTATACGCTTACAAACATCCATGCCTTCTCCTGGATTCGAACCTAGAGCTTCGACATAGCAGTCAGCGTGAAAAGCCCCTATCGCGTCTGGGCGATTCAGAATAAGTTTTTTTTATTTCCAGTGGCGGTTTACAAGACAACTGCAAACAAAATGAAAAACACAGAACATTGACAAAAAAAGTAGAAACAAAAATAAAAAATAAATAAGAAAAAAACGCAAGTCCACAGTATAAATCACACATTTTGGGTCTGGTCTCCCAATAGCTGCTTTACATGGATCCAGAGCTGAGTGCACGGCAGCGTGCCAAATGAATGGCGTCTATTTCTTCATTGGAGTCGCAAAGTTTACAAAGGGGACTCTGGGCAATGCCTGTCATGTTTATATGCTTGGGATGACCAGTGGCGTTTCGAAAAACACAACTATATCTCGTGGCCATTTCAGAAAATGAAGGAGTTTGCTAAACCACACTTTTTGATTATTTTTTTTTGGTTGAATTTGGACCAGAAGTGTATGTGTGTTCCTTGTAGTACTTCTTTATGATTTTTTTGGCATTCAGAATAAGTTAATGAATACAATAACACATACATATGTATTGAAATTCTGGATCAACAGATATTTGCAACAGATCCAATATATAGTTTTCAGAAGGATAACTAATTATATTATTTATATATCTTGGGTAATATCTATTTAAAATCTCCAATAGAATATTTCGTTTACACCGAGACAGTTTTGAACACTCGTGAAGGCATAGACCAACTGAGCTCAGGGCCTTGACTTCGGGAAAGGGTACTTGTCTCGTTCTCGACTTGACCTTAATAACATCATGTTCCAAATAATTTTAAAATCTTCAAATGTTATTCCCGGACAACTAGAATCCGAAAACTGGGAATTTCGAATTGTATGCCAACTGGCAACAGTGGCACATGGCATTACTATGCCATGTTTGTTGTGCGTGTTTAGGTCTGGATCTGCCACCTTACATTATCGTTACTCATTTAGTCGAAAGTTGGTAATCAGTCGGTTTGTACCTAAGTTTGTGAGATTGTGAGTCACGCACATTGGTTTTGTAACGGGTCTATTCGAGTACCTATTACTAATCCTCTTTTGGAAATTCTATTAATCTAAATATTGTTCAATTGAAAACCTTCTCTCGAAGAAGAAGATGCGATCTATGTAAATCATGTCGTATATTTAAGCATTAACTTTTAGGTTCGAGGAGAGAGAGATGTAAGGAGTTAGATGTTAGAAGTATAAGATTAACGCAAAATAATTGAGAGCTAGACGAGAGCGACTTGTTGATTAATTAATTAATATTTAAAATTGATATTTGACGACTCAGTCAGTAAGATATTGGAATTATAATCAAATCGACTAGAAGTCGATGATTTGAGATAGGAATTACGATTATTACTAAACGTAAGGGATTTTACTTATAATTAAACATTAAATATCTCATCTTCCTCGCTTTGGTTGCAATACTTTCTGTATGTGCATTTCCTTCCCTGGGTTTGTTAGATTTATAAGAGGATTAATAAATTATATTTGTTTTGATTATGGCTGGTGTTCACTCTGACTCCCAATCATTAATGGATTTCAGGGGAATCCTTTACAATTTGTTACGGGTTACCGCTTGTACGAGTATTTGACAATGTATGTTATATACTGTCAGATTAAAGGACCGGAGGTAAGGCGTACTTTTTCAAAAGGGACAGGGCTTCAAAAAATCTTAAGTCGTCACTGAACATTACAAGAAAAGTAATTCAAGTAATATTCTTCAAGTGATTCAAAATATGTTTCCTGCTTTATCTTCTTAGAGTTACTAATTATAGATATATATTAGGTACTATTTTCTAATATCCTATTTATGAAATTAAATTCTTTCCCGAAGATATGGTTAAGTCTAGATCTGATACGATATTAATTCCCAACTTTCACGGAAATTAAGCTTTTGTATAACAATAACAACTAGCATTTTTATCATTGCTTATGCCTGCTTTTACCAGGAATGAATTAAATTTTTAAAAATTCCTTTACGTAAACTTTTACGAAGGACTGTTTTAGCCACCAAAGGACTATGTTCCTGAATATATACAGGGTGATTGCTACCAGACCGACCAACTTTCAAGGTGTGCGTTGGAGGTACACAGACTACTCGGAATCACGTGGGAATGCAGGGTCATAAACGCCGTGGTTGTGAGCTATGGGGCAAAGAAGCAGAGAAAAAGAATAGAAACAGCAAATCATTAATGGACAGAAAATATTTTATTAAAATTTTGTACTGCAATAGGTGTTCGAAATTATGACCAGAAGTCGTCTGGCATACCTGACAGTGACGCTGCATGGAATTCCTTACGTTCTCGAAGATTCCAGTCATGTCACACATCCTCTCGGTAGCTACAGATATTCGAGTGATGAGGACTTCAACTGAAGGAATGGGCGTCTTCTACCCCAATCTCTTTATGTGACCCTAGAAGGAGATGTCCATGCACTTTCGAACGCCTATTATGGTACAACCTTTCAATAGGGATGCGTCCACATCTCAATCCCTTGTGAAAGCTGTCAGTAAAATGTTTATTGTTCCCTTAATGTGTTGTTTCTGTTATTTTTCTCTGCTTCTTTGCAGCATAGCTTGCAGCACTCGAACTTCGAATATTTTTCGTTGAAATAGAACACAAAATATTTCAAAGTTTTACCTCTTCATTTGACTAAAAATAAAGACAAATCTATCACATATTAAAAACCTCACGATCCCTCATTCAATCAGGATTATTTTCACATAATCTCTTTACATCCAATCTAGGCCGTATGCAATGCTCTCAATTTCCACGTAAATCTCAACCGACGCCGAAAGGTTATTTCCGGTAAATAAAATAAACAGGAAGAGTCTCAAACTTCTTGAGTCGCTCTCTTTCTTTGTCATAAATCACACGCATCTGTGTCCTCTCGCGTATTTTTATTTTTTAATTTTACGAGAAAATAAAACTCTTTCTCATTAACAAGACGAATAAAGATCATGAAGTGAAGAGAGAGAGAATCTTCCGTGCAATTAAAATTCAGGGATTTCCATGATTCAATGCATAAATGCAGGACAGCTTTATAGCAAAATTTAAATTATTCTAGTTGATATTCCATTTGCTTATCGTTTGACCTAAAAAGGAAATGAAATGACATGATAGATGAAAGAGAGTCAGTTCTTCGGGAATATAATTAATGAATTAAATCACAGTTTCTGAATAATTAAAATGAAAAGACTCCGACACATTGAAAGATTTCGCAATATTACCTAGTGACCTGTCTGGAATATTGGATCGATTTTTGCTTCTTCTTTTCATTGCACAGAAAAGTTTGTTTTTTATTTATTTCATCAACATTTAAGAAATGAACACTTATTCGAAAAGTATTGTTTTCAAATATACTGTATTGGAAATATACAGGGTGTTGCCAAATTCGACCGACAAATTCAGAGGGATGATAATAGGGAACATGGGGACGACAAAACACCATGGAACATGGGCTCTAGCAGTTTTGCCGCCCCAGACAAAAATAGAAAATGCACCTCTCTCTCCAAAGCAAAAAATTATAATTAAAAAAGGTAAATTGTTCATATAAACACGCACTCATAACATTCCAGCGAACAAAAAGGCAGCCCATAACAATATGCGTATATATATATATATATATATATATATATATTATTTTAAGTTTTAAAAAATTCAAAATAATTCGAAATCAAGAA
This sequence comes from Trichonephila clavata, assembly GCA_019973975.1. Taxonomy (NCBI): domain Eukaryota; kingdom Metazoa; phylum Arthropoda; class Arachnida; order Araneae; family Nephilidae; genus Trichonephila; species Trichonephila clavata. Next base: position 10,881 of record BMAO01027827.1, on the reverse strand, counting down.
CATAATCCCTTGTTATTATTTCAAACGAATAAAATGTAAGAGAAGGAATCATTCATTCCAGCAGGACACTTTCGTTGAAAAATAGTTTACTGATGGTGGGGAACACAAGCTGTAAAGCCTGTCGGTCCTTGCTTCCCTCTGAACCCCCTTGTCTACCCTCGGACCCGGTTAGGTGTGTGGGGAAAAGTAAATAATCAGTAGACATGATTCACTCTAATTATTTTATTGTCGCCAAAATATCAAGCAGACACAATAATAATCTAATTAAGATAACAGATCAGATAGCAGAGAGCGGAGGTGAGACTCAATAGCCTGGGAATAATAATATGGACCCTCAACTGATTCCACGATAACTTAAACAAGCTCAATATCACTACGTCGCGCACCAATAAGCTAAACTTCTATTTAAATAAGGATCACGATACGTGTACTTTTATGAAGTCGAGTCCTACACTGGAGTCCTTGAAGGCGATCTTTATCCGGATTTAATCACCGTAGATTGATCCTCTCTTAGGAATCTTCAATTGATAAACTCCGATTGCACTTACTCGTTTTCCGATCCTTCACTCACCAACTAACTCGCCAACAAACTAACCAACTCTTAAAACTCGCGAATACAGAATTTATATAATATACTTAATTTGCATAATCACTCTTTCTTCACTCGGTGAAAGTTGGTTGAATTAATATTTTCCTGAAGGGGTTAGTAGAGCCGCGTATAGATCCGTCACAAAGTGTTTATTTTTTAACTAAAGTAACTACACTCAAAACTAAAATAAAACATCTCCTGGGACTCTCTGTCTACCAAAAACCTCTCATTACCTCTATCCCCTTTTGGATAACAGACACCAGACATCGTAAGGATGAAAGGAATGTCCGTTGTGCCCTCACTACTGGATGGGATAAACGTTACTAGTGAAAGATGTGTAAACATAACAAATTTCATTATTTAACATATACTCTCGCCTTGAACCCTTCAAATTTCAACATAAAGAAAACTGTCATTAAACATATACAGAGTACGAAAAAAAAAAGAAATATATATATAAGATAGGTTAAATAAAATACCCCCCAAATTCATACCCAATAATATTTCTTAAAATATATCGAATTTTTATTTGTACGTATATATTTAAATTTTTATTGAAAAGCAAAAATATTTTTGAAAGTTTATATATGGTGCAACAAAACTGTCTAAAAGTGAGAAAAAAACTTTCAATAAGAATAATTAGATTTTTATTACGTACTTAAAATGCAGCACACACGAGGGTTTTTAACAACGGACTTGAAACAACATTTAAAGAAGAGATCGACACCTGAACTGAACTGAGCCCTAACTTCCCCATCGCACTAATAGGAGCACATTTGAGCTTCGACATATTTAACGTGCATAACCCTCCTCTGCACGGCGGGTCTTCAGAGGTACTAGGTTCAAACTCATAACACGCCACCGCCTCAAACCCATTGCATTGACCACTAGGCTACCTTGGCCACTCGTGATTGATCAGAAACTACGATTTAGAACAATGATCTTCAAGGAATTTTTTTAAAATGAAAACTGATGAAAATATTGAGTTTTTGAAGTCAAAATAAAATAAGTACAATTATAATATTTTGAACGCATAAATCCTTTTAGATATTATTTTAGTAAAATGTATTAAAATTACATCTTGGCTTTTATATATAAATTAGGTTTAATAAACCCATACACACACAAGAATAAAATTGATTCAATAATTTCAAAATAAAAAAAAAACAGTTCTAATACATTTTTTTCTTCTATCTATAAATAATCTTATCTTATAAATATCTTATAAAAAATCTCTTTTGATCATTTGCAGTGAAATACGTTTAACGCGAAACGAAATATTGGTTAACACGAAATAATAAAACGGTCCCGACAAACTACTATGCATTTTCACGCACCTTTTTTTCTTTTAACACAAAACGAAAATCGCTTAGCACGAAAAGATTTCCGTTCTGGGAATGAACAAAATACGGAAAACACTAACCGGATGTTCTATTGTATTATTGGAAGAATTCATTGCAGTAAATGGTCGTAATGTGTTTACCGTCCCAATTAAGGCAGACAAATTTTGTTCAAAGCTCAAAAAATATCATTGATGGAGATTCCGAAAACGAAAGTGAATTGAATAATGCAGCTCCTGTTTCCGCCTCATCCGAAGAAGAGCATCATGAAAAGTGAGCGCAATTACTTAGACTCTCATTCCAATGGTGAAATGAATATCAAAATGGACGATATTGAACAATTTGATACTAAAAAAAACTATACAAAGAAAAATATCAGGTTATGTTCTAAAAACTCAATAAATGTTTTGTTTTTCAAAAAATTTGAGAAAATATTGTATTACATTTCTTGAAGTTCTTTTAAATATTCTTGTTTCATTGATTTTTAATAAAAATATGCATATCTATATATATTTAAATGGATGTTTGTATATATAAAAGCACTCTTCACTCCAACACCATTCAACCGATCAGTATGAAAATTAGCAAGTATATGTATATTTTCTGGAGAAGGTTTTGTGCTATCCTCTTTGTTGCAGCTCCCCACCAGGTGGCTTTACAGTAAAGTAACTTCTACACCGTTCAATCAATCGCCAAGTTGCCAACGTGGTTGCCAAAAATGATACCAACTTGGCTCTATGGCCAACATTTTGCTATGTTTCCATTGAATCGCCATTATAATGTAATGAACGACGTTGTTGCAAATGTTACAGTTTTAATATAAAGTAAATACAACAGAAAGTAATATTAATGCATTACATATACAGATATAAATTATTTATACTATTTTAAGCATTCATTACGCAAAATTTGAAACAATGTGTTACCTTTACTGAGCAGAAATCAGCTTAAGAAGGTGTTTTCAAAAATCGACCTACAAGATAGTTACGGGGCGTTATAAATAAAAACAAATCATTTTTATCAGCTTTTAGACCTTCAAACTTAAAATTTAACAAATATGGTTTTTAGTTTTTTTTTTTTTTTTTTTTTTTTGTTCAGCTGAGAAATCAAAAAGGTTTATTATTATTACAAGCTTTTATTTAACTTACACTGTATGTATGTATGTATGTATGTTTATGTATGTATGTATGTATATAATTTGTTCGGGTGGAATCTTGCAACTCAATTTTGAAGCTGATATCTTCCCCACATTGAGCTGAAATTTTGTATACACGTTTAGATTGGATGACAATACATGTTTTTACCATTTATATTCCGATATTGCAATTAATTAAAAAGATATTAATTAAAAACGTTAAATTAGTTTGGGGCGCCAACTTCGATATATCTGCATTGTTGCAATTATGTTATTATTACAACAATGACAAAAGTTGGCGTCGAAAATCGGTTTTCAACCAAACTGGAATTTATTATGTTAGGCTATTGACTGTATTAATTAACTTTGTCTAAAAAAATAATTACATTTCTACAACGTAAAAATAATCTAATTTCTACAATGTATGCAATTTTTTTTTACAAATTTCTATCTATTTACTTGGATTTAAATCCAAAACAAAAAAAGTAAAGCTGTTTTTCAAGTAGATTGGTACATTAAATACCTTTCTCAACGCTGCCAAGTTAAACTGCGATGGAGTATTGTGGAAATTCTTTAAAAAATTTATCTAACTTTAATCTATGAAACTCAGACAAAAAATAATTACAGAATCGGAAAGATCATTTTTTATATATCTTACCCATCAAAAAGAAATCCACTAGGAAAACAATAAGAGAAAAATATTATCCAGAAATGCAATGTATTTTCAATTAAAAAAATAATTTTATAATAAAATGAAGGAATTTTTTTTTAAATGAATTTTCTAATTTTAAGCCTGCAAGTAATTTAAATATACCTCATTTTATCACCAGTAATCTAAACACACACTACGACATGTGTCCTTAAATTTAATTACAGATAGAATCTGTTAATTTTATTTGAGTTTTTTTTTTGTTTGAAAAATTACGGCAATTTTGTCTTTTTAGATGAGTTAGGCACATTGTAAAACTAGTTCAAGGTTATTGATATCCATAAAATGTGCCAAAAGAGAATAATTTGCAAAATGACTTGAAATGTTTTAAAAATAAGGAGAGAAAAAAATCGAATCTTCGAAGAAAAATTTCGTTAAATTTGGAGTTATTTTACGAAGAAGAGTAATATGTGCTTGGTTCCAGGAAAAAGTTCTTAAAATAGAGAAATTCCCAAAATAGATGTTCGTTATACATGGAGGTCTGACTGTATAAAAATAATGCGATGGTTAGTTATTTTTTCAAAATCAAGTTTCTAAAGATGACCTGAGCAATTAAAAAAATAGATTCTTACGTAGAAGATATTCAATGTCCTACAAAAAATTATCATTAGTTGATAAAACTTGCTTTTTTGATTACAACATGCGTTTTGAATTTTAAATATTTTATTCATTAATACAAATCTTTAAATGCCTTTTGAAGTTTTTTAATAAATAACTATATTTTTCTTCGAAGATGTGTTAGAGAAATATATCTCTTACCTTCAAAATATTTCAAATAAATAATATGTTCTTTAAGAGTTTTCAAAAAATAGTCAAAATTTTAATTAAACATTGAATAACTTCGTAATTTATGAAGATAATTTCACGAAACCTTTTTTTTCGTATGTAGAACAATATTACCCAAGATCTGCACGAAGATTGAAAATATTGCTTAAAAATTACGGATTTAAAAAGATTGCGTTTTTCGTTTAATACCCTTTTTGCAAGAACTGATTCAGCTAAACCAGGGATGGCGAATCAACGTTGAATGCGTTGAACAGGCTGAGAAGCCTGTCCAGCGATAACTAAAAAGTAAAAAAACTTTTTTAAAAACAAGCTTTTATTTAAAAGCGCTAAAAAGAATAAAATAAACTTTTCCTTTAAAACTTTTTTTACTATCAACTTATAACGTCATTACACAATTTATATGATATAAAAGCTTGTCGCGAGATTTACCTCTGCATATAAACAAGTAAATTAAATTATTTGACCTGACTGATTTTAATTTTTAAAAATTCAAACTAAGTAAATACGAGTACTTAAATCTCGCGACAAGCTTTTATATCATATAAATTGTGTAATGACGTTATAAGTTGATAGTAAAAAAAGTTTTAAAGGAAAAGTTTATTTTATTCTTTTTAGTGCTTTTAAATAAAAGCTTGTTTTTAAAAAAGTTTTTTTACTTTTAATTTATTTTTATTTAATTTGCAATTCACGTAAAATTAAGTCATTAAAATCTTCTTTATACTTCAATCTGTATTGCTTAACTTTTCAATTCCCCCGTGCTAAGAACGGGTATACTAACTAGTATACATATATATGTAATTAAAATAATTTCTAATAAACTTAGTTTTGTTAGTTTATGTTTTTTTTCCAGCATCCTTTAACACGAAAAAATATTTCAGTCCCTTCAGTTTCGTGTTAAGCGATTTTCTCAGTATGAGTAACTCATACCCCTTTAGAGTTTTCTTCAATATCTGTTTATATATCTATTCATGATTTCCTAAATATACAAACAATGTAGTTTGATATTTTACATAAAATAATATTTACAGTCATTTTTCCCCTATGTCTACCTCGCTAGAAGAGTAAGTACATCCAAAAATTCATCTCTAATAGCGTCCTTACAGCATTATTTATCACAGCAAGGTTGTGTAGAAACCACACTTTGTTACAAAGGTCACAAAACGACTGCTTGACGGTACAATAACTCACGCTGGGAGACAGTTATAGCGTCAATGTGAAACAGCTTAACTCAGCTGACAGCTTATTTATGCCTGAGTTATAGACGGGCATATAGTCATGATTGAGCAGCCAGAGAAACTGAAATTCACAGGCTTTATTTCCTATTGAATTGATTTATTTGTAAGTCTTTTTTTGTTTTGTTACGTGCATTAAGATTTCGCAAAAATGACTGATTGATAGTGATTTGATGTTGTATTAAAGTTATATATTATTTCCTCAAAATGAAATCTGTTGAAATTTTTTACATTTAATGGATTCAAAATACGATAATGCTTTGTGGTAAAAAAAAATTTTTTTTTTCCAAGATGTATGTTTATGTATGTTTTTTAAAAATTAGGTAAATTTGAAACAAAAATATTTATTGGTTTAAAACCATTTGTAGGTTGTGGGATTAAAAAAAGAAAAAACGTTTTGAGAGCATCTGATAATATAATAGGTCTTTCACAAAACAAGATTATCCTTACGTATATACGTGTACCGTAAAATCCGGCGTAATAGCTCGTAATTTTATCACAAGCCAAGTTATTTAAAAAAATAACTACTTTGAATGGGTGAATAGAAAGTATTTTATTAGCGATTGAAAATTTGAACAAGATATATACATACATAAATATAAGGGGCATTCAAATGAAACCCGGTCACTAGTGAAAAGTAACGGTAAAGATTTTATTAACTCAAAAATGTAGTTAGACACAGTACACGTACTCAAAAATAGTCACCAAAACCATGGCGACACTAGCCGGTCGATTCCATCTTTGAAGAAGCTAGTAGGCGGCTGTCGGATCCAGGCGTGGACCCAGTCACACACTTCGTCGTCGGTTGTATAGCGATGTCTGCGAATAGCTCGTTTTAGAGGTCCAAAAACATGAAAATCACACCGTAAAAGATAGAGACTGTACGATGGATGTTCCAGCGTTTCCCACCGAAAATACTGCAATGTCGTCTTCACCACATTGGTTGTGTGTGGGCGGGCATTATCATGCAGGAGAATAACGCCATGTGGAAGAATAGAACCCGCGATCTATGGACACGTAACATTCCACTAGACAAAAATGATCACTCCTGTCCGGAGGCTGTTACTGGCTTACTTAGATACCACCACAGTACTCCCCCACCAGTGAGTCGGTGGATAGGGGAACGAACGAGGTATTTTGTTGTTATGGTGAGTGTAGGAGTTGTTACTATTGTGCCAAGTGAGTCTGACGACTTTGCTGTGTCAAGTGAGTCCGACGACTTTGCTGCGTGGAGTGGATCCGACGACTTCACTCCATGGAGTGGGTCCGACGACTTTGCTGCGTGGAGTGGGTCCGATGACTTTGATTGCTCTTCTTACGAGTAGATGGCGCCACGACACATAAGAAGGTTTGCGTTTTTCTTTTCAGCTAAGTTCACCAATATGGAAGATTAGAACCCATGATCTATGAGTTTGTAAGCACGTAACATACCACTAGACAAAAGTGATCACTTTTGTCTAGTGGTACGTTATGTGCTTACGAACCCATAGATCGTGGGTTCTAATCTTCCACAGCCATTGGACAACAAGCCTGGGAGTTTCGACTTGAGGTCTCTTCTAAGGTTCTGTAAAGTGGCTTGATAACGCTGGACATTTATGGTGGCTCCCTTTTCCAGGAACTCGACAAGAAGTGGGCCCTTGTGGTAAAAAAAAAGGTCATCATATATATATGACCTTACCAGAACTGGTGTGCACGGCCTTTGATTTCTTTGGAGGTAGTGAAGTCGCACGTTTCCACTGCTGCTCTAACACTTGCTTTCCGGTTTAAAATGGTGACACCATGTTTCGTCACTAGTGACAATTTGCTACAGGAAAGCCGTATTCCTCCTCAATGTAATGTTGCAGATGATCCAAAGATAGCGCCATTCGAGCATTGCGCTGTTCGGCGGTCAGTTGGTGGGGAACCCACTGAGCACAAATTTTTCGAAAGTTCTGGTGTTGATGCATTATAATGTGAGTGGTCCCCACGCTTATAACCAGTAATCGACGGATCTTGTCCACGGTGATTCTGTGGTTGTCCAAGACTAAAGCATTCACTTCCGCAATCATTTCCGGAGTGATGACACGATGAGACTGTCCAAGTCGAGCATTGTTTTCCAGTAACTCGCGCCTCTCAAGGAATCTCTTGCCGCCATTCCACAACACTTGAACGACACAGACTGTACTCACTTACACAGCCTTCATCCGTTAATGCATTTCACAGCCTCCAACTCCCTCCACCGCTCAAAATTGAATCACTCCTCGTTATTCCTTCTTACTCCCCTGCATGTTCAGTAATGGACGATAACTTGTGTAACCACCTTCTCTTCGGCGTGATACCACACTGTCGCTATGAAACGTCAAACGTTGCGCACGCGTCAGTATCTCTACCGATAGATGGTGCCCCCATACACGAAGTTACGTGGTTCCACCTTACATCTAATGCAAAGTTAGACGCACTGACCAGGTTTCAATTCAATGAACCTTATATATATATAGGGAGAGGAGTGAACTAATAGTAGGAATTGAAAAAGAGCATGAGTTGTCTGCATTGTTGGAACAATGCACAGTGGCCGCGGTAGCCAAGTGGTCTAGGCATCGGATCATGGCTAGCGTATCATGAGTTCGATCCCAGTACCACTGAAGACCCGCCGTGTAGGGACCGATGCACGTTAAATCTGTCGAGAGCTCAAACATCCTTCCGTTGGTGTGGGTGGTGGTAGTTAGGGAGAGGCGGGTGCCAGCTCAGGTGTCGTCCGCGTCCACTTGACCATAGTTCAAAATTACGTTGACCGTCGCCAAAAATCTCTCGTATAGCTGAACAGTATGACGTAAATATTCATTCACTCACTCACTGTAACAATGCACACCCGGTTTGGCTGAAGAACCAGTTATTCTCCAATTTTTTGTCATTGTTTTTAAACAGTTGCATTGTTACAACAATGGGAGACGAATCTAAGTTGGCGTCGAAAACCGGTAATTATTGAATTAATATTTGAAAAAAACTTATTAAATATCAAGTGTCATCCACTACAAGTTCAAAAAACATTTATTGAACTTAATTGGATGAATAGAAAGTATAGAATAGAGAGTGAGCTAATAATAGGAATTGAAAAATAAGGTCGAAATTTACGAGTGCGCATTATATGCCGGACATTAAGATGATAGTTTTAAAAATAAAGAAAATGAGCATAAAAAAATTAGACTATATTTAGATCGAAATGCAGTTTATTTAAAAGAACTTCATGAGAGAGAGAGAGAGAGAGAGTTTAAAGGTTGTATTTCTAGAAGCATTATATTTTTTCAAAAAGCCTGGGATAATACATCGAATAAATGACTTCAAAACATGGCTTTTTTCTCGTGCATATCACGTTTCAACGTAAAAAAAGAGGGGGGGGTGCTTTATACGGCGAAATATACCAAAAAAATTTAAAAAAATGCAGCTTGGTATAGGTGTGCGTTATACGCCGATTTTACGGTACTTCATTAGAACTATAAAAATCTGTTGATGAAATTGTGAGGGAGAAAAAGCGGAAAAAAACACAAAATCATAAAACAGTTTTTTTTTTCAGTTCGCTTCAAACAGTGTTTTTGGAAAAAATTCTCTTGTCAAAAAAAAATTCAAGATATTCTGAAAATAATTTAAAATACCGTAAATTACCCAAAAATAAATAAATAGTCTAAATACATATCAAACGAATTAAACTACCTAAATTATGAAATAACATGTAATATGAATGAATCATAACTATATGTGTGCAAATGAATGAATTTCACTTTAAAAAAAACAGCAGAATTTTAAAAGATAATGTATACTTAATATCGTTTCCATTGATTTTTGAGAAATTTCAAGTGAATTTTTACCGATTAATTACGCAAAGTTTATACGGTCCGTCGCTAATATAGCCTCATTTCTTCAAAAAATTAGATCAATAGACATTTATTCAGTAAGTTCATTAAAATTTCATGCATATAACTCATCGAAGAATCATAATTCCTTTCTGTTTTTATTTTTAATTATATAGGATGAAGAAGTATAAAATTTGAAAATAATATACAGGTAAAACATACCATTACTAGGATTTTTATTATTTTATTCTTTTAAAGTTCACTAAGTCTATGGAATTCATTAATACAATTTCAGTTATTTTAAAACCGATTATTTCTATGGTTTTATCAGAAAATTTTATTCCTTTATACATGCTTTTTCTTATTTTATAAGCAATTAAGACTTCAATGTGTAGATTAAAACCAAATGCCTCTTTGCAATTTCTTAATTACTTCTTCTCAATACATAAATATTATATACCGTAAATCCGGCGTATAACGAGCACGTATGCTTTCAAGCTGCAATTTTTAGTTTTAGGTACATTTCGTCGTATAGTGCGCACCCGTTTTTTACGAAAACCTGAAATGTACGCGCATGCTCTTTTATTTTGAAATAATTTATTCGAGTCATTGTTCCAGCTTTGTAAAAAATATCGCATTATTCGAATCAGCCGCAATTTTTTTCCAATATTACTGCTACTGAAAATCGGGTGCGGCTTGGAATTGAAGGTGGAAAAATTTTGTCGGATAGGGACATTTAACAAAACTGACGGTTACAGCTATTACAGATTCAAATATGTATTTTTAAATTAATTATTCCTCTTATTAGTTTACATTTAAAGTTGTTTTTGTTGTTAATTTCGTATAAATCGGATATTGAAACCATTTTAACTATTTTCTTTTTTTTCGTAAAAACATGTTGAGAATTTGGGATACGGCTAAGATTCGATTAAATACTTTTATACTTCTAGAACTACAACCCTTTAAGTTCATAAGAAATGTCATTTCCTTTTAAAGAATCTATATTTCGATATATCTAGAAGTCTAATTTTTTCCTATTTTATCTTTTTTTTTTTGTATTTTTAAAGCTCTTATTTTTTAAACCCGGCGAAAACGCGTACCCGTAGATTTCGATCTTAATTTTTGGGTTAAAAGTGCGCGTTATACGCCGGATTTTACTGTACTTAATGGCATGATAAAACGATATACTGTATTTTTAAGCGTTATCAGTTCTCTACTTCAGTAAATTTCACGTCGGAGTGTCGCGGGTTCGAGTCCTGGTGC
>BMAO01027826.1:0-38884 GCA_019973975.1 Trichonephila clavata | reverse complement strand
CTAATAACATTGTTGAATGAGTGAGTAAATATTAACATAGCACTATTCAGCTACTTGAGGGCTTTTGGCAATGGGCCTTGTAAGTTTAAACCATCATCAAGTGACAAGGACGACCTTTGAGTTGGCACGTCTCTCTTAACTTACACACCACACAAACGGGAGGACGTTGAACCTCAACATATTTAACATGCTCTCCCCCCACACACAAGCGGATTTTCAGCGGTACTAGGCTCGAACTTATAACATGCCAGCACAATGTAACATAGTTGAAGGAGAGAAGCTAAGTATAGAAGCAATAGTATGTTGTTATTAAATTTTTCTCCCATAACACAACATTATTAATTTAAATTTAAGATCATACTCTGAAATTGTATATTTCTTTCATTTGGAACTTAGAATTTCCAAGCAAATCTACATTCAACAGGTTTTGCCCTACACATAACTTTTTAAAAAATGCAGCAGTTCTTTATCTAAACAATATCATTAAAAGCAATGTAATCCAAAAACATAAGTTCCAAAAATAAAAGTGATTCAGTCCTTAGAAAAATAAGTATTAGAGTGTTTAGAAAAGACTCAAGCTTTTATTCTCACAGTTATTCAGATTTTTTAAACAATCTGCAGAATATGCTTTACAAGGTATAATTACATCTAATTCTGAAATTATTCAATTATTAACACTAATATTTTTGTTATATATAAGTTAATTTTTTTTCTCTAAATACAAATTAACCTTTTTTCTATCCTCTTTTTTTCAATTTTGTTAATAGGATTTATTTTTTGAAATAAAATACTATTAGAAAAGTTATAAATTAAATACCACTAATTAAACATATAAACTTTAATAAAACCATACAGAAATTTCGGTAATTTGACTCTTCTAAATATATGAAAATATATTGAAATCATAACACAAAATAATAAAAAATATTAAATTATGAGCTATTATAAACGAGTTCTTCTGATCATAGTGCATTTGATAAAATCAATGTTCTGTAAACAAACTCGCTTTTATTTACTGTTAAGCTCGACTTATAACTGAATTTATCAATTGGGTGCTTGTGAGTTGTAGAGATCAAGCATATAAGAACAAAACTACCAAATTCTAGCCTAGAATGACATAATGTTGTAAACGGTTGGTGCTACTTTTAAATAACATAGCGCACACTGGTTATTATAAATTGAGGGGGCTCTGTTTTGAATATTATCAAACTGTCATAGCAGTTTAAATTTAGTGTCACTTTTTCTTTCTATCATACTTTAAACTTATTAGTTACAGGAATTATGAAGTTAAAACCGAAACACATAGAAAATGTTCCAATTTTTTGCTTAAACCAATTGTTAATATTATAATGTTCATATTGATGACAACTTGCAAAAGCAGTCACCAGATCATGATCCTATAACCAATAAGTATCATCACTTCACTAAAAACAAGGCATAGGAATTTAATCTCGTAAAAAATGTAAGAACCATTGATAAAATAATTAAAACTATTTAAAGAAATATATAATTATATTGCAAAAAAAAGGAATAAAAAATTATCAATATTTTTTTCATGCCTGTTTTCTTTGAATAGCAGAAACTCCTATCCGGGTTTGAATTAATGACTTTGTATCATTACAAGAATCATAACTTTTCTGTTGAGATTTGATTGCTGATGCTTCAGAGAGATCAGAATTTTCCCCTGAAACCTGGATATTTTGTTCTGAATATGGAATACTAATTGTTCGTTGCTTCTTCAGATTATGCAAAACTGTCACTGCACTTCCTACTAGAACAAGAATCACAAAACAGGATACGAACACCCTAAATTCAAAGATAATTGAATAATATAAAAAAAGGTAATTAAAAAAATAATTTAGGAAAGTGCTGAGAAAAGATGAGGTGAAAATACATACACATAAATAATGCTTCCAATATCTAATTCTTTGTCTTTCAGTTTACAGGATACTTCTTTTAAAGTCAGAGATGATTTGTGAATTTTCAATAAAGGGTGTCGTTCTAAATAAACATAAAATAAAAAATATTATTATAGTTAATTAACTAATTATACTTACAAAAATGTGCTTTAACTTAGCTAATTTACAAACCTAAAATATGGATAACATTTCTACCAGCAGTTTTGAGTTCACTTCTTTACAAGAATCAGGAACACATAACCCAACACTTAAGGGTAATTTTGAATACTAAAACAAAATTATTTTATGTTATTTATACTGTATTCGTTATAATACATAATTGCATTTTGTATTTTTACAATACATCATTATATTTCAGATATTTACAACATATGTATTATTATCCTTATAAAGAAATAAAATTCTACTGAAAAAAGAATAAAATTAATATTCAGTAATCAAGAGCTGAGATTTCAATAGCAATTAATTACAGTATATTATTCAAACAAATTTAATAAAATTAAAAGTTTTAAAGAAAGTATTAATAAGCAACGTTTATGAAAAAGGACCAATGCAGAAAATCGAATCAAATCAATGAAAAATAATGTATTTCAAAATTCCGAAGTGTAAAAAAAGTATAAGATAATTATAAACTATCTCACATTTTAAAAATATTTACAGGATAAAAGAAATATTCATCAAATTTATTATGATAAATTCAGAGGTATAAAGTGAAATAAAAGATTTTTACAAACCTGTCCACCTAAATTCATAGTCCATGATGTTAAACAATATTTTCCATGGAAATCACCATGCCCTTCGTCATCTTTAGGTGCATAGACAGAATTACATTCTTCAAAGTGACCAGGCCAAATCAAGCCTCCTCTTAATAATCCACTACTAAGTTTTCCATCTGAATCTATCACTGCCAACATGTTTAAGAAAAGTATGTTTAAAAAGAGTAGTAAAAACATATATAACAATATATTAATAACACAAAAGCTTTATATTTCTTTAATCTTTTTTACGATGTTTATTTAATTATATGAAATTCTAAATAAATATACTTTAAAAATATTTATGCATATACAGTTGCTTGAAAATGGAAAAAAGAATAACTGATGAGAGATATTATTCAAGATGGAATACAAGATCTCTCTCTTAATTTACGACATTCATACAACTGTGTCTGTTCAAAAATAAAATGTAAAATCAAAAGAATAATTATCTTATTTTATAATAAAATGGAAATATTCAAAACACACAAACATACTTCAATAGATTAAATAGTAAAATTATTCAATAATAGCATAATAACAACGATTATTTTACTAAAAATGTATGTCAAATTTAGGTTTTAGAAATATTTTTATGATGCAAAAATTTTTTTCTCAAAAACTTATTATACATTTTACAGTAAAACTCATTTATCAAAATTTGATTAAATAACTATGGATAGAATTTTTTAAAAAAAGAGAACTTTTAAAATAGATATTAAAACTGAATTTTATTTACCACAGTAATAACTTTCTGATCTTCAAATTATTTAAATTATATTCTCAACTATTTAGTTTTTTACAAAGAGAAATTAATTTTTAAAAGGCTTTTTAATTTGAAAACAAACTAAAAAACAACATCTCTTACAATATTCAATCATAAATGTACCCAAAAATTATATATATATATATATAGTCATCCTTCACAACTAACAAAAGTTAATTCAAAACATATAAAAAAATTAGCTTTAGAAAATACATGCTTTGGACATCTATATATAAGAAGAAGGGGGGAAAAAAAGAGATAAAAATCAAAAATTTAAACATTACAAATTTACAAAAAATACAATTTAAGAATTTAAAACTTTTTTTAGAAGAAAAAAATTTTCTATTTATAAATAAAACCATATTTTTATAAATGCAATGTATTAACAGTAACAATAAAAGGAAACACATTAAATAATAATAAAAGCATTTACTAACTCTGACGAGCCCAGTCAGATTTCAAGTTATATAAAATTTGTACCAAGTCATCACTGCAACTTTTAATACTTCCTTCTGGTGTAGTAGAAATCTCAGTTTCATTTTTTATCAATAGAACCTCCGAAACATTCAGATTTGGAGCTAAATTGTTTGAATGGTAACTATATGGTGGATGCTGCAATATCATAGCTACTTCTGGATTTGAAGTTGCTTGTAACCATTTTTCATTCAATTCACTTAATTTTTGAAATGATTTAAATGTATCATTTTCAGCTCTGCATGCAGATAAAAAGACAGCAAATATAATTAAGCTAAACATAATGTAAATTAGTTTAGCAAGTCTTATAAAAATTAAGTCATAACACTTAGCTGTCAAAAAGGAAAAGGAAAGATGAAAGGTCTGGTTGTTATTTATATGAACAATGTTATCAATTTTGGAAATTGATAATACAAGAATTATGATGATTGCAATACTACAATAACATTCTTATCATAAATATTTCTAGACAAAGAAGTTTCTTCAAATTATTCTTTAACTGATACTCTGATAATTTAATCATGAGATTATTAAAAAAAGGTAATCAATACACTGACAAAAAAGCTCTTTTTTCATGTTGTCCTTCATCAAGAGAAGAAGAAAAAAGGTTTTTAAATAAAATATACTTTTTGCATTAAATATAATTGATTTGACTAAAATTCATTTTATATATTTTAAGACATCAAAAACATTAATATTTTATAAATAAATCTTCATATAAAATATTTTAAAATAATTGAATAAAACAATGAAAACATTTTTCTAAAAGTTAAAAAAAAAAACTAGCTGCATATATTTTAATAAAGCAGGGAAAGAATAAGTGGAAAGTGTTGGAAAGAAAAAGAACAAATTACAATATCTTTAACTTCATAAGAAATAACTAATACAAATAGGTTAAATATTGAAACAGATTTAACAAAACAAAGTGTTAAAAAAATGGCACATTCAATTAATCACCACAAAAATTAAAAAAGCCTCCTTTGTGTGTGTGTGAATCAGATAACTACCATAACAAAATAGTAATAAACAAATAAAATGTTCCTATTGTAAAAACACGCATATATTAAGTGGTAGAAATAAAGTTCTACATTACATCATTATTTTCAAAAATATGTATTTTTTCTTTAAATGCTTCAATATGTAATTTTAAGAAAAAATATACTTTAAATTTAAACTTTTTTTACCCTTATTCAAGTAAATGAATTTTTTTAAAAATATTTTCACCGATAATGAAGTTTAAAATAGGTATTTCTCAATTATTCTCAAAACAATTTATAAAAAACTAACAAAAGAATTAATATTCATATAATATAACGAATTTATATCAGTTATAAAATATTAAAAATATGAATAAAAAACTCAACCATTATGAAATATAATTTATTATAATAGAAGATAAGATGCTTCATTAACAAAAAAATTATAAAAGAATCATGTTTCACTCATAGACACAAAATGTCAAAATACAAATATCTCATAACAAATATTGATTAGTGAAACCTGTATTTAATAAAAAAGAAAAGAAATCAAATCTCTGTCTCCAGTGGATACATAATTAAAATGTTCTACTTATTTTTCAAAAAAATATTTACTTAAAAATGCCAGGCAAAAACATTAAAAACTTCACATAAATTGTTTTTGTTAATAAACTTCAAAAATTAATAGTTCTTCTTGATATATTTCTCAAATTTAGTCAATTATAAATCTGATACATACAAACAATATTTTCTTAATTTGTGAATTTTAAAGGATTTAAAGACATAAAATTACTTTTAATTTGATTTAAGACTGCGATGCAAATTAACTTTATATATAGCATGATGAGAAACTAGCAATCAAAAAATATCTACTTAAGTTAAATAACTCCTTAAAAAGAACACTTTTCTTTTCTTGCTTTTTTTTTGATGAACCTGGTATTTTACAAAATGCAATCAACACATTTTATGAGAATAAAATTCACATGCTTTCAATTTGAAATCATATTTCAACTCAATTATCAATTAGAATAATAAATAAAGTTCATTTAATTTAAATAATCGGATTTAAAAATGATATACAAGAGTTTCAACACACCATAAAAACAAAGTTTTGCATAATTAATGTTTATGATATAAATAAACGTGAAAAACTGTATCAAAAAAACAATATAATTTTTTTTAAAAAAATACTTTATTTTGACTTAGAATGATAATTAGAAGACTGAATAAGGCATGATATACATAAAAATATATAAGTAAATAATTGCTTTAATTCGAATACAAGATTCCAACAAAGTAGCTAACTACACATGGTAAGATATGATACAAATGAGTTGAAACAAATAGGTATAGTATGTATTATATATATATAATATACTCCCCTTCATTCTAAACATCAAAGTATTATTGATTTATTGATACTTCATACAAATGTATATAAACTGTTATTCAGTTTGAGAAATTAATGTATAAAAAATGGGGGTAAAATTTAAAATAAAGCAGACATATTATTACTTGGTTTTTACATAAAAAGTGCATCCCAACAATGTTAACCCTATTAATATTTCAATGAGTTACATATAATAATGATTTCAACCAACTGCTCAACTACTGATTATCTATAGTACCATATGTTTAAAAATATAATACATTTCACTCAATAACAAATAAAGCACAAAGTCTATATCTATAATTGAAAAATAAATTATTTATAACTTGATATATATGAAATTTAAAAAAATTAATCTAAAAAATGTTTATGTTCATAACATTAATAAGCAACATAAATTACAAGTGTTAAATAAAATAATCAATTGCAAAAAGGGGGGGAAATTGAATTATAAAAATGAGTCTGATAATATAACTATTAAATTTTAGCTATAATAGACTTTAAACATTTACTGAAAAATCAATTACAGGATATTTTAAACATTTCTCTGTCTCTAAATTTATAGATTTTAACCCATAATTCAAAATAATCAGTTTTATTCTACAAAAAAATTAGCACATAAATTGATGCTATATTTCCAATTTTATATTCTGTTTTATAAATTTAGAAGAATTCTATCTCAAAATACAAAACACAGTCATAACATTAATATATATATTAGATAACAATTTTCACATTAATAGTTTAATTATGTCTAATACACAAAACTTCAATCATAAAAACCTTTTAAAAATCATATTTAAATTTAATAAATTAAATAATTTGTATAAATGTTATTTCATAAAGCTTTTCCAAATAAAATGCATTTTTATAACAGGATTTTACTTAATATAATGTTAATGATTAAAGTTTTCAAATACATTTCAATATGTTTTATATATTATATATATTAGAATTAATACATTAATATCTTTCTTGGTCCAGAAATTTATGAATACAAGTATACTTCGTAAATTTTATTTATAAAAATACTCAATCATGTAATCAGTGAGCTTGAATTTTTTGTAACTCTATCACGACACACATATTTTTCTTTGTTAAGTAAGGCACTGTATGTATATCACAAAAAAAAATAATAGTTTTTAATTTTTTAAAAATATTACATGAGATAAATCCCATTCAAAACTTTTAAATTAATATTATAAAATATCAATAATTTTTTGGTATTTATGTATTAATTTAATATTAAGGACTTATTGTCAAAGATTAGCTGTATGCCAGAAATTAATTGCTAAAATTTTAACAATTATGACAACCTGTTTCATTTTGAATCAATAATCAGTCTTGTAGTTATATTTTTTAACCAATAATTTGCCAAATCTCAATTAAAATTCATCAAAGACTGCCTTCAACATGGGATTAATACAAAAAAACGGAATTTTTTTCATAAATAACTCATTATAAATTATAATTATTTTAGCCTTTATCACATTACAACTTTTCTAATATAATCATTACTTGAAAAGACAATTTTATAAAAAAAATATTAATAATAGTTTGAATCAATAGTAAAATCTATTAAGTCTGAATAAAATACATCATAGGAATACTGCTAAAATATAGAAAAAAAGGCAGGGGTTCCAAAACTGTACATCACAGCATTCTTGGAAATGGTGGCTTCTTTGCCAGGCATTTTGTAAAAGTTTATCTTTTACTTATACTTAATCATACATTGACTCAGGTAGGGAACCAAGGGAAAAGTTAAGTTCCTAAAGTTCCATTGTATCATTAGTTCATAAATTTAAAAAATTTAAGAACTAATGATACAAGGGGTGTAAGAAAAATATATATTTTTAGAGCAATTACAATTTGCTTTACTATTCTGCTCAGATAAAAAAAAATTCATAAATCTAATTAAAACCTCAATTATTCATGCATTTTTAATGTTCAACTTTCATATCAAAATTTAAAATTTTTATATCCCAAGAAATAAATTATGTTCCACTTCTACCTATGGATTTTCAATTTGAGCATGTTGTGCTGAAAAACTAAATCTATTAGTATAGTATTTTAGATCTATAACATATTTCAAGTTATATATATGTAAATGATCTATCTTTTTGATTTAAGACAGAGTTCTGTTCTAATAAACCATTTACAAGTCAAACTGATCATAAGTCAGATTTTTATACTTAAACAGGTCACAAAAATTTTACATAAAACTTCACAAACCCTGTTGAATAGTTATTGAATATAGTTAAATAAAATAATTATATTTGTCTTAATAATACAATGTTAATTTATACAAATAATTAAAATCGTATATGCTTATAAAATATATAAATAACAACACCTTCACAAGTAGTGTACAAATAAATAAAAAAATTTTAAAGGAATATATTTTTAAAACTTTTCTGAACAATTCAAATTTAACATCTTAAAACATATATAAAGTACATTCATATACTTAACATTTACAATTTAAAACATCCCTTTATTTCAGATAAAAATTTAATAATGTCTTCTTAAAAAAAATTGAAAAAATATAAGTAATATTAAGAATATAAAACAAATTCTTCTATTTGTTTTGTATCAAACACAATGTCATTAGGATCTACAAGCTTTAAAGATTCTTCTTCTATGTGCGGCCTTTTGAACAGCAAAGCATTCCAGCCTGATTTTTTTGCAGCTAAATAATCTAATTTCACATTATCTCCTATATGCAAAGCCTGTGATGCAGTAACACAACTAATTTGTTGCAAGGCAAGATCAAATATCTTTTTACTTGGTTTAGCTGTTTCAACAAGATATGATGCCAAAACAAAATCAAAATAAGACTTTAACCCATTTGATTTTAAAACTGAATCTAAACGTTCATCAAAATTAGAAATAACACCAAGTACTATCTGTTTCTGTTTTAAATGTTTTAAAAGAGTTTCTGCTCCAGGTTCTACCTTCCAACAGACATTACTTTTGTAAAGATTGTATAAATGATCAGAAATAGAATCTAACTGATTCCTTGTCAATTCAACAGAGCCGGTTACAAATGTCCGTCTCACTAACTCTTTCCACCACTCGTGAGAGGAAAGTCCTGTATTCCTACCATAATTGGGATGGTTTAAATTCATCAGTTTCCAATGGTGACTGAAGAATCTAGATACTTGATCAGGGTCTCTTTGCACTCCATACATTCTTCCAACTTTTGCGTATTGATCTCCAACTGTAGACTGGAATTTGAGAAGAGTGTTGGTTACATCAAATGTACATAGCTTGAAGCGAGGATTTATCACAGACATTCTGGTACAAATTGTAGAATCCTATGATAAACATACACAAAAAAAACATAATAAAGCATGACCAAAATTTACATTTATTAAAAATTGAATATAAATTTTTATGAATAAAATATTTCTTTTTTATTTTTATGGAAATGTAAAAATAATGTACATGTAAAAAAAATATTCAACGATTACTTTCCTTATAATATTTTAAGGAATTAAATAATTTTGAGTTTACATCCAAAAACTAATAATTATCTTTGTACAATACCTATATAACAAATTTTAATGATCAATCAAAATCTTCTTATGCCAATAGTAATCATATTGCATTCAGATGGTACATGTTACATTAACCTAGTGGTCTTCAAACTTTTTCAACTCACGAAACCCCTAGAGCAAGAAGGTGTTTCCGAGGAAACTTTAGAACTAGAAAATATTTTTATGGAATCCTATTCCGCACACACACTTAGAAGAATATATCTTAAAATAATATTTAAAATAGATCAAGGTTAAAAGCAATTAAAAAAAGTATTGCAGTTAAAATTAAAAAATTTTAATCTACTTTTAATACAATTTACTCATTAATAACATTATTCTACATTCCAAGTGTCATCTACCTAATCATTACGTTTAGTAACTGGGATATATGGTTGCATTTTGTCCGATAAACTGTCAAAGTTTAGGTCTATTTAGATTAACTGCAATCGCATTACATATTCTGAGTTCCATTTGTTTTTGTAGCCACTCACGTTGAGAAATATTTTTCATTTATACACATTGTTCTGAATGACATTAAAATGTTCATAGCTGTGTGAGAAATACTGTGTGTATTTTGCATGAATTTGCAACTTAAAATTTAGCTATTCTTGCTTTTATAATATGTTGATAAGATTTGTTCCCTCTCCTTTACTATAAGTGTTTTTTTCCCACAAATACAAAAAAGGTGCATTTTCCATAAGAAAACTATTTAGTTTTGCAAGACGTTGCACTAACAAGCATAAAATTAACTTGTGGAACCTGGGTTAGTAAACAAAACATTCCCATTCTAGTAGGTAATATATATAAAAAAATAAAACATTTTAATATTCTTTTATTACATTATAATAAAGTTTAAAAAGTATTGCAAAATAAAGTTATTATGTATAGATAAAATTTACAGTTTCTAAGGATGAGCTTTAAATTCTTGTGAGCATATAAACTTCATAGAGAACGTGAATCCATTTTGCATACACTTTTATAACTTTCTTTAAGATCCTTTTATAGTGACTCGTGGAACCCCAGGTTTTTGTGGAACACAGTTTGAAGACCACTGCATTAACTGAGCTTAAATCCTCGTCCTTTGATTCCCTAGATTCTGAATAAATATAATTAGTTGATAAAATAGAGAACTAGCATCATCTGAATGAATGACATTTAATCCATTCTTCTCAAAATCATTCTTTGAGTCCATCATAAAAGTTCTCGCACACAAAAATAACACTAATATAAGTAAAATTACTGAAAATACAAAATGATTTTGATTTCCATTCAAAATGAGCATTCTCATTGCAAACAAAGTTGGATTAATTGTACCAACTTATAGAAATATTCAGAAAAGCAAAAGAGAAATAACAGAATTTTAAGCAGATGTGTAATGATGAATTCAGTTCCAAGGATTAAAATTTTCTTTTTGTCCCATGACATGCATTGCTCACTTTATGGATACAAAAAAAGCTGAATGTATGAGATTTGATGCCAACGAAGAAGGGGTTAATCTAATTTTCACATATCAAAAACAAAAAAAAACCATTAAATTTCTAATTCATCAAATTATATTATATATAAACAATAGTCAATTTATATTTGTAGCAAGTCTTTTCATCATATTTTCAATTTAGTTAGTATTAAAAAATATTCTTTAATATTGAAATATAATAATCACAAGAAAAATAAAAATGACATGTTATCTATTAATTTACTTTATTACACAAAAAGGAAAACATACAAAAAAAAATTATTTTTTATACATAAAGATTAGATTTTATTAATTTTGGGCAAGTTTTGAATAATTAGAAAATAAGATAACACTCTTCACATGATTCTTTTAGGAAACTTTCTTAAAATTATTTTTACATAGTAAAATATGTGTATTAAAATCATTCTTGATTATTTTATCAATGTCTCACAGTAAACAAAATATACCATATGTAGTAATTATATAGAAAAAGAATGTAGGAATGATAAATACACATAAAACCTTCCAATTTATTTAGAAAAATAAGGCACAATAGTATACAGTTTTTAGTAATTTTCAATTAAGTCTATAAAATGCTTCTTCAATGCCAAATTGTTTTTTTTTAATTTATTTATCTTATTACTTTCCTAAAACTTTTCATTTGATACTAAGTTTCTCTTTTCAGTCTTTTTTGATTCTAAGGACCATTAAGTCTGACATGGAAAGCAAATAGAAAACACACCAAACTCAATTCCAGCATTGAGTTTGTAGTAAAAGCATCTTTTTTAATAATATCACCACTGCTCTTGCTCTGACAACACCTTGGAAAAATAGTGGCTAATGCATGATTCATTGATTTTTCATTGATAAGTACTTTTCCTAAAACTTTTTATTTCTACATTTTTTTTCCTATTTTACTAAATTTCAAAATAAAATTAGCAATACCTAGTGTCAACAAAATATATAAAAACAGCACTAAACACACTTTAACAAAAATGAACTTTGTTTATAACAATGTAAGCAGTTTTTAAAATTAACTGGAAGCTTAATTTTTGCTTTAAAAAATTATTCTAGGCACAAGTTCGATATACGGACTTTTTTGGCAGTTTTTTTTTGGCGCCCTTTTCGGGCGATTCTGGGCCAGATTCTGTCTACCCTGATTCCCCTGTTTTCCGGTCCGGGTCGGGTCGGGTTCCGCCGGTTTTTCGTTTTATGGCGAATTTTCCAATCAGAGCAGTAATGTTTTTTTTTTTGGGGGGGGGGGGGAGCTATGGAATTCTCTCTCAGACACCCTTCTTTTCAACTTGGATTTTCAACTGTTCAGACATAGATATTTCTGGGCAAGGATTCACTGCCTTATTTCCTATTATTTCTTAATATTTATAAAGAATATTTATTTAATATTAATTAATTAATCACAATTATTTAATATTTATTAATAATGTATCATTTATTTAATATTAATTAATTAATCACAATTATTTAATATTTATTAATAATGTATCATATTTATTTAATATTAAAATTTATAATTATATTAAAATTTATAATTATATTAAAATTATTTATAAAAAATAGTTATTTAATATTTATTAAAGTTTATTTTTAATTATTGATTAGGTTGAATATTCTTTCATTATTAGGTTGTATTTCAATCCTTTTATTATTATTACCTTATTTCTTATTCATATTACTTATTAATATTTCTTTTTAATTACTGAAAAATTATTTAATTATTGCTTAGGTTGACTAAATTCTGTCATTATTAGGAAATATATTCTTTTATTATTAACATTCATTTTTACTTATTGATAAATTATTTCAGTTATAGATTAGGCTGACTTTCAATTTTTACATTATTATTATTAATTTACAAAGAGATTAATTTAAATTTTAAAAACTTTGTTATTTTATATACCTTTAAATATTGTAACCTGTTCCCTCTAACCATGGGACTATTTGCAGTGTATATCCCAAGTATAAGAAAGTTCTGTCAGAAACAGTTCGTTTTATTTTCTAGCAAAAAGGCCATATTTGGGGAGAAAAGGGAGTATTTAATCTCGATTCTGTTTATGAAATATGTAGGGATAAGAAACCATTTTTAGATTTTGCAAGAAAAACTCATCTGATTAAATTATAATTATTTTACTGCAATTGTAATGTTCTGATGAAGTTTGGGAAGAAAAATTCTATTTTAGATGGTTAATCATTGATTTTTCCAACAAATGGAAGGCATTTAAAAATTTAGGACAAGAAGGTTTGATCATTTGACGTTAAATCATAGCCTTCATTTTGTAAATCTTGTAACGAATTGCCACACAAATACCATAGAAGGCAATTGGAAGCATGTTACAGATTCACTCCCTACCTGCAATAGAAAAATAGATTAAAATTTCATTTGTTGCTGTATATAAGTTTAGAAAATAAAGCAAACAGCAGGGAGTGGATTGTTTCAATAAGTTTTTAAAAATTGTTAGGGACATCACCTGGGCTGAGAGGGGCTTAGGTCAAATTCTTTAAAAGGGGAATTTAATCAAGATTTTTTATCACCATGATTTTTATCACAATCTATCTTGCTGACAAGTGATGACTTTGGCCACTTTATGACAATTTTTTATACATAAAGTGCTGCAAGGTAAGTTAATGATATTTATATTTATTTTATTCAATGTAAGCAAGAAAGATTCTCCTTATATTTAATTTATGACTTTAATTTTATAGTTAATTTGCTTTAATATGTTAAATTTTAATGTTTCTGTTCTAGGCTTAATGATGATAAATAGAACAATTTATTCATTACTATTCTGAATCACTTAAAAAAAATAGATTTTATTCTTAAATTCAATTGCAGTATTGCTAAAATAATCATTAACTATTTACATTTAGTTCTATAAAAATTTGTCCTTTCACTACTGTTTTAGTTTAATATTATGTTGGAAAAAAAATATTACATGTTTAATTTTTATGCTTTACTAAAGTTAGAAAGAATCCCCCACCATTAATTTTCGTACAAGGTGGCGGGGGAGGGGGGAGGTAAACTTAGATGGAAGAAAGGAACTTTGCAAAACTGTTCAGTCAGGAGGAAGGGAGGGGGCGGGGGGAAGTGTCGCGGTGTTTACTGGCGGCTAAGGGGGAAGGAAGGGGGGGGAATGCAACCCTGTGCTTCCCTTGGCGACTGTTGTCGCCGGAAAAAAAATTTTGGCGATTTTTGAAAAAAGTCCGTATATCGAACTTTACCCATGAACCTGAAATTTAAAAATGAAAAAAATATTATAAGCAAAACAAACAATTTTTTGTAAGAATACATGCCTTTACAGCCTTTTCAGTAAACCTAAATTTTGAATACAAAATATTTTACAATAATATCTAAATGCAAAGTTATCAATAACAAAATAGATCAAAATTTTAAATTTAATTTAAAATTAAAGCAATATTTATAAAAAAAATTTACAAATTCCAAAGGAATACAAATTTACTTAATTGAAAGAAACAAATGTCTTACCTGAGTATTTTCACAACAGATAATAGATTTTTACAACACATAAAGAAGTCTCTTATCTAAAGTCCATATAAACATTTCTCTTTTTAACATAAACAAATAGATCACACATTTAAAAAAAAATGAATAAAAGTTGTTCATCATTTCATTTTACTTCAAATTCATTTCACATTTAATCTAACAAACAGAAGACGTTGCTTGATCAGTTGCATTCAAAATCGTCTCCTAAAAAAATAATAAAAAGTTCCTATTCATTTAAAATAAGCTTAACCTCTCATCTCAACTTAATTAGTCAATAATGTACAGATTTTCCTCACTAAATTTAAATTGTGCGATTAAAATAAAAAAGATTCAGAGGAAGCCCAAAACACCAAAAGAATTTCGGCGACAGAGGAAAGTAGGTGAATCATAAGGGAGCAATCAGTTGTTCCTCACAAGGATTGGTCAGCATCATTTAGGGGTGTGATTAAAGGGCGGGATAAAAATAAGAGATTAGCTAAACGCTGGAGAGCAGCTGACAGTCGGAATCCCGGAAAAAAGCTCGTTACATGGAAAATTCGTTAGAGATTCCTCTTTAAAGATACTTCAGAAACCACATAAAACAAATTTTAAATTCATAATTTTTTTTTATTTGAAAAAGTAATTAAAAAAAACTTTTTTGTGAAAATCGATACCAATTTTTGGTAAGTTATATGTTAGAAAAATACAACATCAATAAAAGTCTTTCTCGCCACACTTATTCATTTCATGTATCTTACCCATCAAAGATAAACTTGCAAAGAGAGAACAAGAAAAATAAAAAAGAACATTGTTCAGAAATTCACTGTATTTTAACTTTAAAAAACAGTTTTGAATTTTATTAATGAGTTTTTCAACGACATTTTCTAATTTTTAAGACTACAAGTAATTTTAAATATACATTATTTATAACCAGTAATTTTAAGAATGCACTATAACATGCGTCCTTAAATTAAATTACTGCTAAAATCTGTCAATTTTCCTTGAGTTTTTTTTTGTTTGAAAAAAAATATGGTAATTTTAATTGCTCTACATGAGTTAGGCACCTGGTAAAACCAGTTCAGGCCATTGACCATCATAAAATGTGTTAAAAGAGAAAATAATTTGAAAAATATCCTGAAATATTTTAAAATTAGGGAGGTGGGGGGGGGGGGGGAATCGAATCACATTTTTTTTTAGATCTAAATTTATTTAAGTCAAAGAATCCCGTAAGTACTCAAATAATTTTATTTTTGGTTCCCTTATTTGTCATTGTTGTTGCGTACAAACTCTGCAAGTTTTATCAATTCTGTATTATTTATTCGTACAGAGTACTTGAAAAGGAATATGATCAAAGAATTAAAATATTACACACACATGTCTGTTATTTTTTTTTTTTTTTTTTTTTGTAAAGGTAAATTAATTATACAGTGAATATTTCATCCATTTCGGAACATTTTGCTGACATAAAATTTCCTGCTTGATGCCTTTCAAAGATTTTTATTACATTAGATACATAATTATTTAGAAAATCTTTAAAAAAAAAATAATGTAAAATAAATCCAGGCGAAAAAATGAGAATGCAATATGACTCCTACAGTTTAGGAAATACTGGTAACGGAAACGTGAGGAAAATACAATGATGGGTCAATTTACCGTCCCCCATAGACCAAAAAACACTTTTAATATTTATCATTTATATTACTCCTCCACAATTTCGTATATTTTTTTTAAATATATACCCCATGCCTTAAAAATAGTCTGTGTATGCCACTGGAGAGCACTCGAGGTTAAAATTCTCATTTTGAAAATGATTCCTCTTAAGGGGCCATATTATAGTTTAAAATTATTGACTGTCAATTCATTTAACCAAGTAGTGTTCGAAAATGGAAAATTATAATGAAAAAAAGATAGCTTTTTATTATAAAATTAACTATAGTCGAAACTTTCTTTATTACAAATGCATTAGATATATTGTAATTAAGTTAATTAATCAAATAGAAAAATTGTGAACTGATTCCTCACATGCACAGTAAAAGCCATCAATAATGATACAAATGTAATCCCAGTCTTGTGGTGTTCTCTTTTTTAAAGAATATACTTTTTTTTCTCCATTAATTTCTCCTATTCTTAGAATTATAAAATTTCTAAGTCGATGTCAAACTAGAATAATTTTTAAGAACAAATAGTGCTGAGAAATATAAAGAATATAGATCTATGAATTTCAGTAAAAAAAGATGAATATACTTTAAATGGTATAGTTTGTTGTTAAATAATCGTATATATAGCTATGAATATATATCTTATGGAATTATTACTTACATTTTCAGCGTTTTGCTATTTTGTTGCGGATATTAGTTACAACTTGATTATCAATAAGAAAGATTGCACGTTCGATAAATTAAGTTTTCATAAGAAAATTTGCAACAAAGGAAGAATTTCGCAAATAAGTTTGAAATATTTTTAAGAAAAATTTCGAACATATAAAAATATTTAATAAACGAGAAAGTTCATCAAAAACAATGTCGCTAAGTTAACTTAAAGTCTTAACAAAAGCCAAAAGTTAAATATTAAGAAAAGTTATGAATAGCTTTAAAATATTAAATTTTAATTTATATTTTAAAATATTATGTGTGTATGTTTACTAAGAGAAGAGAATAGGAAAAATAGAGAAATCTAAACTCTCGGATAAACATCAGAATTTGTTCTAAAACCTCGCATTTTATAGAAAACAATTTTTAAAGTAAACATTGCTGCATACACTACGTGACATTGAAAAAACATCATCAAGAAAGAATGGCTAGAAATTTGTTCACTCTCTTCGAATTCTCGGTGGTATGCACCCCACCGAGTAAAGCCATTTTGCGTGAAATGCCTCCGTCACACAAATTGAGTACGATATCCTTCCTTCCTCAGTAGCTCGACAGCCCAGGGTGGGCCTTGGCCTTCTCAAGAAGCGTTTTCCAGGCTAGCCCCTTCCTGCTAGTGTTCTCCAATTCTTAGTTCTCAAAACTAGGAGATATTTTTCTAGGCCCTGTTCTTTCTTTTTGTGCCAATTGGTAGGGCATTGAAGACTTTTTTAGAGGTGCTGTCTTCATCCATTCCGGCAACGTGACCTGCCCATTTAATTCGTTGTATTTTGATGAAGTAACGAATTCAGATTCTTTATATGATTGATAGAGCTCAAAATTTGATCTTCTTCGCCACGTTCCATTTTCCTGAATTTCTCCTACGATATAAGGGAAGGAAATGCAGAATGGCAAGGTACAAGTGGTTATTTCTGCCAAAAAAATTATTGCTGAAACTTTTTCTGGACTCTGAGAACGCATATAATGGCAAAGAGTGCTTGGTTACTGTTAATGAAGGCAATTTCACCAGACAGATTATTTTATGAAAGGTAAGGTAATCGGACTGAAAAGAGAAGGCTCTCTGGTCCTTATAATAAATCTGTTCTAGACACTTCCACGGTGCACTCATTTCCCTTGGAAAAGATGGTTGAAACAGAGAATTTTGAAGAAAAAGTTTGAAAGATTGAGGAATAGCCAAAGAGCACGCTTGGGTCTCCCACAAGCAACTTCTGCCTTCATTTAATAACAATTGCAGGAGATTCTTATTATTCCCATACCGAGTAGGACCATCCATTGGCAGGAAATGGCATGAATGATGCTCTTTAAAAAGATTGCCATTGTTTTCACAGCACAGACGACTACGTATGCAATGGTGCCGGGTGAGAAAGACGTGGGAGATAGAATGGCACAGACGTTTTCTCAGAAAAACCATATTTCTGTTTGCACAGTTATATTCACCATGTTTGAGTTTGGTGCCGACGTGGAGACAGCTCCAATCGAAACTCATCTGTAGAATGTCCCATCGCGCGATAACGTGGCATTATGGTTTGGAGGAATTTTGCATCAGGTGGTCACCTCCGGTTCGTATTCAGGGTCTCATGACATCCCAATGAGATGTGGATGATGTGCTGCGGTCGGTGATACTCCCTTTCTTTTGGCGGACATCCACCGAAGGAAGGAGATTGCTTTTTACCAACAGGGAAACGCTCAATCTCATACTGCAAGAATCAACTAATATACACTGCAAGATGTAAAGATGCTACCCTATTCGCCATTCTCTCCTTGTCTCTCTCCCCAATCAATGCTCTATTCCAAGTCGAATGCGTCCCGCATTCAACCTCGAATCTCATGATCTGGAGCAATAATTCCTTTTCAAACTGAACCCTGACGTCCAGCGAAGTGTTATTGGGAATCCAAATTTGGATGGAGACATCCAGGACAGCAGGGAGCTAATCATCAGACTATTGCCCACCACACAGACTCACGATCAGGAGTTTTGATATACCACTGAGTTTCCTTTGTTTGTCGACCCCCTTTGCTTGTCAGCTGTGACACCTATGCAGCACGAAGGTACATTGACAAGCTTCTGTGGGTTTTATTTGTATTTCCCTGACTTACAGACCATAGAATTACATTTCGACATTATTATGCCCAGTTGCAAATGAAATGCCTGTCTACAGCTTGGTTTCTTCTCCAACATTTTCCTGGTCTATACCATCCCCAGCACGTTTGAGTTCTGATGAGTAAGCGTCTCCACCTTTTCATGGGTCTTGCTGATCTAATTTACTAATTAAAGCGTGCATGGCAAGCATTTTCTTAGGATGACCGGATAACAACTTACATCAGGGCTAAAGGTGGGCCAACCCATTAATGATTTTTTTTCACTCTTGGTTCTATATTTTTTGAATAATAAATTCCTATGATATCGTTGTCGTTTTGTTTTTAATGCATGCGCATCAAATTTATTGATTTTGATCCCATTCAAATAACTCCTAGTTAAGTTGCTTTTTATGTAATATATAATAACAATTTGAATGTTTGTTTATTTGTTCTTTATACTGTTCCATACTGGGTGGGGTGCGATAGCTATACCTATGACCACAAAAGGTGTGGTAGTACTATAAATGTATTGAACTGGCTATGAGCAGACTTTGAGTTATGTGTAACTTATCTACTACAGCAAAGAGAGCGCGGACTGTATACTTTAAATAATGATGGTTTATTGAGCGATGGTTGGTACGTCCGCTCCTTGGGTTGGTTACATGCATGCTGAGAAAAAATGTAAACAAAGAGGCTACTAGAGCCCTCTGCACATGCGGGTCGTAACAGAGTCCCCGCCATTGAAATGAAATTTCAATACAAATACATAATGCAATTTACGATACTAAAACATAAGATACACAATATTTACAAAGCAAAAATACATGCACAATGATTAAATGTAAATACACAATATTTACACTTAAATGCAAAAACAATATCTACATTACTTAAATGCAAAATACACAATACATTTGATGATACTTAAAATACGATTAAAGTTAATTTATACATGTACGATAATTACAAACAAAATTCATACAGGTAATATACAAAGATTTCTAACGGTTCTTTTTAATATGTTTCTCTTCTCTCTCTCTCCATTTGGCACACGCAAGTTCACAACTAGGACCTTACCATCAGTGCCAGTAAATACTTCGGTTATTCGACCAGTACTCCATTTTGTACTGGAAAGATTTTCATCTTTGATTAAAACTAAGGTTCCCACAGAAACATTATTCTTGTTAAATTTCCACTTGTGACGTTCTTGTAAATTATTTAAATAATCGCGTTTCCAAAGCTTATATATGTGTTGGGTAATTTTTTTTACTTTTTCCCATCTCGACAACCGATTCTCGTTTATATCAGTTATTTGCGGTTCAACTATGGAAGTTAGGGGTCTACCTACTAAGAAGTGTCCAGGGGTCAGTGTTTCGAAATCATTGAAATTTGATGTCAAAGGAGTGAGTGGTCGGGAATTTAGCACTGCTTCAATTTCACAAAGTATTGTGATGAATTCTTCGAGAGTTAAGTGTGCGTTCCCTACAACTCTTTTTAAGTGGAATTTAAATGACTTTACTCCTGCTTTTCCCATAGTCCTCATGGTTTGGGGATCTTGGTGGGATAGAATTCCCCTCTATGGATTCATTAGTCAGAAATTCTGCTAATGTTTGATCAGGTAGTTTAATCATTTTGAACAATTTTTTAATTTCGGCATTTGCGCCAACAAATGTTTTAGCGTTGTCGGAGGTGATTTTTTTGCGCACTTTCCTCTTCTACTAAAAAACCGTTTTAAACTTGTTATGAATGCTTGGGATGTGAGATCTGTCACAAAATCTAAATGAATTGCTTTTGTACATAAAAATACATATATTACTACATAAATTTTATTTAGTGCACCTTTTCTTTGATTTTTAAATTTAATAAAGAATGGGCCTGCAAAATCAATGCCCGTGATATTAAAGGGATAATTAGGAGATACACGATCTCTCGGTAGGTTGGCCATAATTTGATTCACTGTGATGGGCTTATTTTTGAAGCAAATCACACATCCATGAATAATTCTACGACAGTTATTTCTGCCATTAAGGGGCCAGAATTTTTGATGAAAAAGATACAAGAGTGAGTGGGGTCCTACATGCAAATATTTTTTATGATAATAGCTCAATATGATATCAGTTAAAATATTTCTACTAGGTAAAATCATGGGGAATTTGGCCTTCTCGTTTAAATTTGAATTTGAAAATCTGCCTCCTACTCTAATAATGTTACTCTCATCAAGAAAAACATTAGGGGGGGGGGTAATTTGCTTCTAATAGGAATAGGCTCACCTGCCAACAATATACGCATTTCTTCAGGGAATTCCCTTTCATGCAATGAGCGGATTAACCAGTTTTCAGCATGACTTACCTCTTGTGAAGTAAGGGGTCCCTTTATCTTTGCAGTTCTGGTTCTACAAAGTTATGTATGAACCTGTAAAGAAATCTTACAACACGAATTAATTTTATATAATTATTTGAAATATGAATTATGTTTTTAAAGAAATTGTTTTGAGTCACTGTCAATGTCAAGGAAATGTCCTTTTTTGGATTTGTGTGAGTTCTTTTTCATTTCTGTTAAATACAACCTTTCTGGGATAGGTTCATTTATTCCTTTGGTCAGAAAGTCGGTAACACGTAGAAATGAGGATCCATTCCACCACTTGGAGTTGGTTGAAAGAGCGTCTACACTAATTCCTCTGGTAAGGAGATCTGCTGGGTTGTCCTTGCCTGAACAGTGGAACCACGAGTTAGGATCGGTGAGGGCTTGAATTTCGCGAACCCTGTTCGCCACAAAGGGTTTCCATATATGGCTTGGGCTTTTGATCCAACATAAGGTGATCTGAGAGTCCGTCCACAGAAAGGCTTTGGTTGAACATTTTTGATCAATGGTTTTCTTTACTTCCTTCGCTAAGCGTGCAGCAAGTAAAGCACCCCCAAGTAAGCATCCAATCTGGACAGGGATAACTTTTTCAGAGGTGCGACACGGCTCTTGGATGTCACGAGATTAATGCTGATTCTGTCTTTGTACTTGACCCTCAAGAAGGCGGCTGCTCCATATGCTTTTTGACTGGCATCGGAAAATGTATGGATTTGGACATCACTTGAATCTCCACTGGAATTGAGGATCATTCATGGAATCTTTAATTCTGATAAAAGGTGAAAGTTGTGACCACCATTGTGACCATATTGCATAAATATCTGGTGGTAGCTCGTCATCCAAGGCTAACTTCCGTAGCCAAAGTTCTTGTAATAGGCATTTGAGCCTAGTTGTGTAAGGTGACGAAAACCCAACTGGATCGTATATTTTACCAGCTGATTGAAGTACAACTCTTTTTGTGATAGGTTTTGACGTATCCAATTCCATAAGTCCTTTCACATCAATTGTGAAATATTCATGGATGACATTTCATGGTGTATCCCTAAAACCTTTGATAAAGGGATTTGAGAACTGTCTTCCGAGTGACGAGGATGTATCTCAAGTCCTTCCCCTTTCCAAGTTCTCATCAGTGTTTGATTGTTTTAATTCCATTTCCGTAGCGTCGTGCTGGCATTCTTCATGATTGTGTCAGCATCCTTTGATAATTTTAAGGCTTGGGAAATCTTCTCAGCACCACTAATTACGTCGTCAACATAGAGACAAGTGTCAAGCATTTCCGTTCCTGCTGGATATTGCTCTCGGTATTTCTCCATGTGATATTTAATTGTTGCGGAGAGTAAGAAGGGACTTACGTTGACTCCAAACATCACACGATTAAATCTGTACACTTGAACCTTGTAGGGATCTGTTTGATTTGATTCAAGTTCTGGAAACAGAAATCTAACAGCATCTCTGTCCTCGTCACGTAATGAGATTTTCAAGAATGCACATTCTATGTCTGCGGTAATAGCAATCGTGTTCAAGCAAATATAAATTATCAGGTGGAATATGTTTGGATTTAAATTTGCACCTGGCATATACACTCATTGAGAGCTAATTGTCCATCTTCATGGGAGCTTGCATCGAAGACAATGCGCATTTTCGTAGTAAGGCTTTCTTGGCGAAGGATCGCTTGGTGCGGTAAATACAATACTGCTCTATTAGTTGGTCTTTCGGTTTGAAAAACCCTTTCTATTATCCCTTGCGACTCATATTCTTTTAAAATTTCAAAATATTGCTTGAACAGAGTTGGGTCCCGAATGAATCTTTTTGCTAACGATTTGGCACGGTTTTCTGCTAAGGAGAAATTGTCATTTAACTCTTGTTTATCTCTTTTCCAGGGAAACCCAACTTCATAACGGCCACTATTAAAACGTACTGAGGATTTAAAATGTTGCATGGCCTGGTCATCTGGATCACAGCTAGATTCTTCTTTAATTCCTATTGCTTCTAAATCCGAGAATTTTGTTACATTTTTATCAACCTGATCTTGAATGAAATTGCAAAAATAATAGTTTGATTGATCGTTTTGAATGGAACCTGTTACGATGTACCCGAAAACAGAGTCCTGCAATATTATTGAATTGTCATGAAATTTTATTTGTTTACTTTTTAATAATTCATAAAATATTTCACCTCCCAATAGAATATCTATTCGTTTCGGAATATTAAATTCCGCATCTGCATAAGTTATATTTTGAGGCAAATTCATGTCTGTTAAATTAAATGGCTGAGTAGGAACACATCCTGTTATTTCCGGGACTAAAAGAAAGTTGAGTTTTCTTTTAAATGAGCCCCCGTTCGATATCTCAGTTGAAACCCTTTTTCTCACGGAAAAACAACTCCCGCTAACACCTGCAATAGTTGCACAGAAATCTTGTTTCTTCAAACCGAGGACATTTGCGGCTTGGAAGCTACAAAGACTTTGTTGACTGCCAGAATCAAGGATGGCGATCATTGAAACCCACACCCCTGCTGCGTTTTGAACTTTGACCTTGGCGGTCGAAAGCAAAACTGATCTCTCTCCAACCTCATTGTAAAGACACGCAGTGGTTGGGGTATATGGTTCCAGGGGTGAATTAGCGACACTCCGGTCATGAATGACCCCTGATGAACTCTGTGGAGAGGGAAAATTTCTGTTGTTTTCGTTTGCTACTTGTCGGGGTACACTTGCGTTGCAAAGAAGAGAATTATGATTCACACATTACAAAACTTACATTTCTTATTCAGTTTTACCCAGTTCTTAATAAGGTGATGACCAAGACAATTAAAACATAAATTAAGGGATTTGACTTTGTTGTTTCTGTCTTGAACAGACATATCGTGAAATTGTTTGCACTTAAAAATTGGGTGCGGTTCTGAAGAACATAAGGGACAGGTTTTTTTATCACTTTTCACGACTAATGATTTGAATTTCGGAGAATATTCTTTCTTTTTTCCAGTGAATAATTTCTTTGCACGTTTTCTAAGGCTTGACTTCTTTTAATAAGAAAGTCTAAAATTTATCCCATCTAGGCAAATCATTGAAGTGTAATTCCATTTCATATTGTTTACGCGATACATCATCTAGACCAGGGGTGGCCAACCCGTGGCACGCGGGAGTCGTAACTGTGGCACGCGAAGACTTATCGAAAAATTACAAAAATTTTGAAAATATTACTGAATTAATTGAATTATACAATAGAAAATTATCATGAAAGAGAATATGTAAAAAACAGAAATTTTTGGCCGGAGATTTTAAAAGCGCTAATCAAGATTATTTCTTTTCTTCCCTATAGCGCCAAAAAGGAGTTGATGCTCCAAAACTTACAATTCCACAGCATTGTAAAGTTCCGAGAAAAGTGTTGAGTAACGTGAGGCTAAAAACAAATTCTTCATCTCTCGGACGGTCGAATCGGCCCAAAAAGTTCCTCTCTCTTGGGGGCGGTTAATTTTTAACATCTCGGATTTCCACTCGAATTTCGGCTTCCATTTGCAGTGCTGAAGTATAATGTTTGTAGGTTTATTGGCTGTCAGCGTGATGTCATATTAAAGGGTTTTTCCTAAGGTGTTGGCTATTTAGGATTTCTGTAATGATCGACAAATTGTTTCTAGCTGTCAGACTCAGTTCATTTTAAACTCTGTTTAGTAAGACGTTAAGCTTTTTTCCTTTTCTAAAATTGTTTTTAGATTTTAATGTAAAACGTAGTTGTTTTAATTTTTTTATTTTCAATATGTGTATGAGTAAACCTTCGACATCGAACTTAAATTATGAGGAGGATCTTGCAACACGGGATTTTAAAATTGTCTGGGAAGAGTAATACGTGTTAACACATCAAAATGCTTCTAAGCCTGTTTGATTGATAGTGGAATTTTTATAGTAGTTCCAAAAAAATTTAACTTGGACCACCATTTCAAACAACTGCTTAGTGATTTCAACAGCAAATATCCTGTTGTATCAAATTTGCGAATGGAATTTATCAATAAAAAAAAGAAATCTTTAGCCGGCCAACAATCTTTGTTCCAGAAGAGAAATCACAAAATGGAAACTACAGTGAAGGCTTCTTATGAACTTTCTTTGTTGTTAGCTCGCAAGAAAAAACATTACTCTGACGGAGTGGAGATAATGAAAAATAGCCTTGTAATTTTCGCTCAAAATGTCAAAAATATGGTTGATAAATAGCTTTGTCTAGAAATACCGTCATGCGTCGTACAGATGACATGGGCCAGGATGTTGGAACGCAAATCGTCTCTGGACTTCAAAATTGCAAATATTTTTCATTAACTTTGGATGAAAGAGCTGTGATATCACATGTAAATGCACAGTTAAGTATGTTTGTGCGTTACGTGAACAATAATTTTGATAGTGTGGAAAAAATTCTTGATTTGCGCCAACTAATTTTAACTACAGGTGAAGACATTTTTAAAGAACTTAAAAATGTAATTGAAGTTACCAAAGTAGAACGGACAAAATTAGACAGTGGTTGCACATATGAAGCTCCTTGCATGGTTGGCCGAATAAAAGGCTTTGTTGCATTGCTTGAAAATAACTTCGGAAGAAAAGTTTGCAAGTATCATTGTATTATTCATCAAGAAGCTCTTTGTGCCAAGGACTTGAACTTGTCTTTCATTGTTGACCCCCTGGTGTGCTGTATCAACAAAATACGAGCTCGTGCTTTGAATCGACGAAGATTTCGCAAGCTTTTCCCCAAAAGAAACGGAAGAAAACGGCGAGTTACTCTTTCATTGTAGTGTGCGCTGGCTTTCCAAAGGAAGATTTTGGAGTTTGATGCGAAGATTTGGAGCGAGATTTTGGAGTTTGAGGGAATGTGTTTTTGAATATCTGGAAGAAAACAATGAACTGCCCAGTGAAAGCTCGCTCCTCAAGAATGAAAATTGGCTGTGGGATTTAGCTTTTCTTACCGACGTAGTGGAACATTTAAACAACTTAAATTTAAGATTACAGAGAAAAAATTGTATATTTCCTACCCTAGATGGTAATATATCTTCCGTTGAGAAGAAACTTTTACTTTTTTTGTCTGGATTGTGGTGAGAGAAAATTAACTTATTTCTCATTCATGCAGGAATTATCTGCTAAAGTTAGTAATGTTCCGAACTATGATAGATTTAAAAATTTAATATCCATTTTGTAGGAATCTTTCAGTGGCAGGTTTGAGGATTTTAAAGAAGATAAAAAAAGGCTGAATTTTTCACTAATTCTTTTTCGATTTCTCTTCAAGACATTAATTGTTACCCACCTCAAATAAAAATTGAAATTTTTATCCTACAGCACCATATTACTCTGAAATGCCAATACAAGGAAATTATTTTAACCGCAAATGATCCGAATTACGTCGAATTTTGGAAATTTGTGCCACCAAGCAATATTCCAAATTTTCATGATTTAGCGGTCAAATATAGTTGTAGGTTTGGATCAACATATGTTTGTGACGAAATGTTTTCTGTTATGAACGTAATTAAATCAAAATATCGCTCAAAATTAACTGGTATACACCTGAAGCACCTAATTTTGTTAGCATCTTCACGAACTAATCCAAATATAGATGATTTAGTAAAAAAACTACAAATTCAGAAGTCACATTAAGAAAGTACTGATTGCTTAGTAATCTCTTAAAATTAAATGTTTCAAGTTGTTAGTTTAATTTTGTACCTAAGCGAACTGATTGGTTCTGTAAAAATATCAACAATGAAATATAAGTTTCTACTTTTGTTTTATTTGTTATGCCATTTTTTTTTTACATTTTCACTTTATAGAACTTGCATTTAAAAATATGTTTTTGGTGTAAATGACCCATAATAAGCCTACAAGTAGCATTTTTTTTCTTTTGTATACTTTTTAGTTTGGTAGAATAGTTGGAAGTGGCACGCGTAACGTTTTTTTATCAGATTGTGGCACGCTTCCCAAAAAGGTTGGCCACTCCTGATCTAGACGTTGAGTTATAACAAAAATTAACATTGATTCACACAAGGTGTTAGGTTCTAATTCTAATTGTTTTAAGGCTTAAGATGACTCTGAATGGAATCGATTAAATTTCTCAGATGAAAAGCAGATTCAAATTTTATTTTGTTAGGATTTAAAAGTTCACCAATATGGCTATTTACGATTTATCTTTTATTTTCGTATCTGCCTTTTAAGGCTTCGAATAAAGATGAGTACAAATCGTTTACTGTTTGCAATTGTTTTGCATGACCTTTGAGGGCAGGTTGTAAATAATATAGTTTTTCAGAGTCTGATAAACTAGTGTTTTCTCATGAATTAATGATACGAATTGAGATTTAAATTGCAACCAATCAATGTACTGTCCCGAAAATTCTGGTACATTAATGGATGGCAGTTTCATATTGCAATTTGTAAAATTATTTTTAACGGATAATTCAGAGGTATTCACATTAGAAGGTTCAAGTAAGGTAGTGAGACTCACCTCTAAATTATCTGCGTCTTCTTCCATTTTGTCCAAACTGCTTTCGAAATTTGGAAGCTCCTCGTCCGAAAGAACACTGTAGCTTTCGTTCCGTAAGACGTCAATTTTTCCTTTAATCTCGGAAAGCGATGCGAGCTTGTTTTTTAGTCCAGCTTGATTCAACGGTGAATCCACATTTTCCAAACAGTTTTTTATTCGCGTGATTTGACCGAGAATATGTGATTTACGCCTGCTCAACACGGTGAGCTCTGAGAGTTTTCTTGGAGCTATTTTAAATTTTGGTTCGGGCTCGGGTGACCACACAAAATGGGTGGGGTGCGATAGCTATACCTATGACCACAAAAGGTGTGGTAATACTATAAATGTATTCAACTGGCTATGAGAAGACTGAGTTATGTGTAACTTATCTAATCAAGCAAAGAAAGCGCAGACTGTATACTTTAAATAATGATGGTTTATTGAGCGACGGTTGGTACGTCCGCTCCTTGG
Source organism: Trichonephila clavata (assembly GCA_019973975.1). Classification (NCBI taxonomy): domain Eukaryota; kingdom Metazoa; phylum Arthropoda; class Arachnida; order Araneae; family Nephilidae; genus Trichonephila; species Trichonephila clavata. The sequence goes on along the minus strand of BMAO01027826.1, from coordinate 10,356 downwards.
GTTGGTTACATGGCACACTGAGAAAAAATGTAAACAAAGAGGACTACTAGAGCCCTCTGCACATGCGGGTCGTAACACATACCATTGATGATATTCCTCCAAATATTTTGGAGAGCTTCACTAATGTTTCCGAAAAACCCTAGGTAAAAAAATTTAATTTATTATTTTGTGAGTTTTTTTCTGAAATTCTCTTTTCGATTGATACTGCTATCATCAAAAGATTACACGATTCATACGAATTAATTTTTTTAATTTTTAAATTTGAGATTTCTTTTTGTTCTGGCAACAATTTGTGACGAATGAAAATTTGAAAGCTTTAAGTTTATTTATTTTACATGAACCATCTGTTTTTTTTCAATTCCTGCTATTAGCTCACCCTCTCTACTATTAGCTCACTTTTCTTGCTCAAATTTTCAATCGTTAGTAAAATGCATTTTAAAGCACTCAATTGAACTGAAATTTTATACACACACTTATTTTGGATGACAATACAGTAATTTAACTAAATTAATAAAAATTAATTGATTAATACTAATTATTTAAAGAATTACATATACAACCACATTAGCTTTATTTTTAGCGACTTGTGTCAAAACTTTAAAAGGGTTCTTTTTCTCGCGTTTCAAAGCTGAACAGTTGAACTGAAATTTTATATACACGATTGTTTTGGATGACAATGCGATACTTTAATGATAATAAAAATTAATTGCCACTTAATGTTGGGATTCTCTCATATGTATATACATTTTGATATTAATTGTAGCTACTTAATAAAAAAATAACTACAATAATTTTTTTTTGTTGGTCTAAGTAGGGATTGACTTAACATTTTTTTTTTAATATTACTTGTTTAAAGAAATTCAGAGGTGAAAGAAACAAAAGTGGGAAGTATATAAAAAAACAACTCTGAATTGTAGACTAAAGTTGTGCTCGCGTGTTGTAATCTAAAAAATCTACTCATCTACAAACCAAATGGAAAACAAAAAATATTGTGTATCCAAGCGATTACTTGAAATTTTTATTGAAATTCATATTTTCAACTTGGAAATGTAACTTACTGAAGTGTTTTTTAAACCAAATTTAAATGATAAACAAATTTGAATTCTCTCTTAAATTTTGTTGCTTTTTTTATCTTTATAGTATCATTTTCCTTCCGATAGGCTCGGAAACTAAAGGTTATCACAGCTTTTTTGTATAACACTTTATTTTCTATAGATTATTCTTTCCTTGGGTCTAACTTATTCAAAATATTATTTAAAAAGTGGATCTCGTTAAAAAATGTTTTATCGTTCCATCTCGATTATTATATTTTTCAATTCCCTCGTGCAATGAATGGGTATGCCAGGTGGAATAACTTAAAAAGCGGAGTCCCTATAAAAGTTATCAGTAGCGCACGCAAAAATTTTTCAAGGGGGAGTCCATGGTCGAAAGTCCCCCACTCGTATCATACCTCAAGACAACACAATTGATTCTCCTGATTTTGTAAACAAAAAATAGTAAAAAATAAATTATTGAATTAATAATTAGCATTAATTAATAAAATAAATTGCTAATTACAAGAACTAAAGAAGTTTTACGCTATATATATATATATATATATTATATATATATAGGAATATCATCAATCGAAAAAAACTCAAAGGCTTTGGGAGGTGTCCGGACCCCCAGGACGCCCCCTTGTGTGCGCCATTGAAAGGTATTATATCCAAATGAGACAAAAATTGGACGAAATGAGAGGCCCTCTTTTTTAAATTTTACTTTTATTCCTTAGATTTCATAAGTCATAAAAGCATTTTTTAATTCTAATCATTACAATATTGAAGGAAGAGTAGTTTTTTCTAAATTGTTTTACATAGGTAATTTAAAAATGTGTATCTTTTAATAGCATTTTTCACAAAAATTGACTTAATTTTGCTCTGATGAAAAATTGATAAAACTTACAAGGCATTTCGAAAAACTTGCCATGTTATACCTAGTCACACATTAATTCGGGTTTTTAATAAATTTCAAACAGAATTTTTGTTGTCTCTGATGTTTTCAAGAGAACTTAATCATATTTTTATCCCAAAATAATCAAGGAAATAAGAAAGCTTAGTAGAAACGATTTCGATTTAAAATTACAAACATTTAAAAAAGAAAGATTTTTAGTTAAAAATATGGCTTTTTTTTTCTGCTCCGGATGACAAAAGTCTTTTGGTTGGCCTTGTCACAAGTAATTTTTATTTTGTAAAAATATATTAAATTCTTTACAAATTACTACTTACTCTTTATATATGAAGAGGTTCTATAACAATTTGGGGGTACATTTATAAATATATCAAACTGTATTGATTGATTATCGATTAATATTTATTTCGAAGCAATACGAGATCTACTGCCGACGGACCTCGCAATTTTGAACCGCTTTCAAGTATAATATGAAGCTGACACCTTTATACAACTTTAATCATTTGATATAGTTATATATTTTAGCTATTCTTTCTATGTAGTACTTTTTGTTCTTATTATATAAGGTTCTATACAATTGTATGAAATATAAATTTATTTTAATTGCATTGTGTAGAAATGATAATTAAATAATGTTACAGTATGTGTTACAGCCTTCATTTCAGAATTCGAGTGTTAAGAAATTTAAAATAACAAAAACCTTTACAGAACAAAAAAAATAATCCTTCATAAATGGTAAATAAAAGTATCGGCAAAAGAGCTCAAGGACTTAAATTCCGCTTTAGAAAATTTGAGTGTTTGAAGTTCTAATTTTCATAAGTGTGTGTGTTCCATTTTCCAGAGGTTTCATATGTTGTATGTGTGAGAGAGAAGAGAAAATTGGGGTTTGGTAGCTATTTCGAACATATATGCATGGTAAAACAAAAGTAAAGTTTTAATTAAGTTTCATATTAGGATAATTTATTTCATCTGTCAGAAGAAATTAATTTAACATTCCAACTAAAATACATTTTCTCCTCTTTGAATAATTAATGTACCTAAATTTCTATTGATCGGAAACACAATGATTGCGTGTTTGCTCTCGATAAAAATTTAATTGCTGTACTCGTTACAAAATTTTGAAATCTCACGCAAGTATTCTCATTAGTTACATTGGTGAAACAAATTAGATTTTTACAACCTAAATGTTAAAACTTGAGAATTAATAAAAAATTTCTACATACTTCAGGGAAGTTTATATAAACAATAAAGATTGATTGCTTTTTCTCAACGATTTTTTCTTTCGTATAATTTAATTTTTCTGATAAAATTTCATTTCTTTCATTTCACTTCGTCGTCTACAGAATTCGTTATTAATAATCGACCTGTGATAAAAAATTTCATGGCTATTGAATGTTTCTTTAACAGTATTGGATTTCTTATATCGTATTCTCATTGATTCTTCAATAAAAATATAATTTGGGCTACTCTTAAAAAGTAAATAGGCATTAAAGTTTTCGTCCCACGTTAGATCAAAGTAACGTAGAAGAAACGCGAAAGCTCTAAATTTTTAACTCTAATAATAAAACTTATTTGTTACAGAATACAAATAGCATGAAGGATTTTGTAGTAAAATGATGTTTTTCTTAGAAAATTTATCAGAAAAAGCTTAGAATATAAAAAATATTTATTCTAAACCAGTTATAATATTAAGTTATTGCTAAAATGAAAATAAATGAAAATATTACCCATCACATAAAAAGGAAAAATTAATTAAAAAATAGAAACATCTGTCTTACGATAATATTCCTCAATCTGTTACTGATTATATCTGATATGAATGGAATGATATCTTTGGTATGTGAGATCTTAATATTTTGAGTTTTTGAATTTTAAAACTTAAGTTATACTATGTGGTTTTTTTCTTTTTTTTATTACTTAAAAAATTAACATAGCCATATTTATTAAATATTTCTTCATTTTATATTTATTTTATTTATAAAATATCGTTTGCATTTTTTGAATCTATAACGTTTTCCTCTTATACTTCACATTTAAAGTTTTCAAACATTTAATATTCTGCTGAGATTTATTATTAGATAAACATTAGAATTAAATAAATATTTTTTTTAAATGCAAAGATATCATTGAAACAAAATAATTGATTAAGTAATTTTTTTCAGAAAGCATTGACTTTTAAATATATTCTAATTAAAGTAAAAAATAAAATTATTACTTATTAATTATTATAAATTATTATTAATAATTAAATTATTATTAAATTATTAAATTATCAATGTAAAATAAAAAATATGTAATGGTAAATTTTTTTAAAATAAAATTATTAAAAAATTTGTGTTAAAACTTAAATTCTACTTTTTTTTTTTTTTTTGACAATTGCTACTTTATTTTAAGAAACAAAAGTACAATAAAATACATTTATGAGAGAGAATTATCAATACCACTACGAAAAATAGCAATGCTCTTTGAGAAAAGGTATAGAATCGAGAACATTTAGAATGTACACACATACATCCTTTTCCGCTTTAATACCTATATTCTGTTATTATATCATCACCTGATCGTTAGAAAATTTAAGATTCATTTCCAGATACATATAAAGATATTTTTCAAGTTTTGAATCAGCTATCGCACATTTTGGTAGAGGTAAATGATTGTAAAAAAAAAAGATTATTTATTTTTTTAAATCGGCTTTATTTTCCAGAGAAACTTTGTATGTTCATTTGTATATGAAAAGAATGGGAACACACTTTAAACAGTATTTATTTTTTAAATTTTATTTAATACCTTTAAAAAACAGTTTTTCAGATCAAGAGCATATAATATGCCGTGTTATGGTTTGTGTGTGTTGCGTGCTTTTCTTCAAACATTACAAAACATTCTTCAATGAGCTGCAATTCTTTGAAAAAAATGTTCGTTCCTTAGATATTTTAATGCAATATTTATCATTTCAATCTATTTTTAATATTTGTTGTTTGGTGCACGTACTTGTGTATCAAACAAAAATGTACTTAATTTGCACTCAACAACGATAATTTTTACCATACGAGGGTACGTGAAAATAAATAATCAATTTTCCTGCATGCAGCAATTTTGATGTTTGAGTATAGACAATAAAATATAATTACATTCCTTACTTTTGTCTCGTTTTTTTTTTATCGAGAACATGTACAACCCCGAGCACCACAAAGTATCACACGGGGGCTTATATAGAATGAAGCGTGAAGAACACATCACAAAGGAAAGAAGTATTACAACACAAACACATCTATGCCTTCTCCGGGACCGAGCCCAGGCCTTACGGCACCGCCAGTAACCACTATACTGGATGAGCAGCACTTTCGTCTCATCAACCGAAAATTTTAATCTAACCCACGTTCTTTACGCGTTTTCAAATTCTCCATGAGAATGTGAAATCGAAGAAAACTTCATTGACAATAAGTCGGCAAATACCGAAATTTCTTTGTTTCCTTAGAGATATTCAAGACAAACTTGCTGAATAATTTTCTGTTTCGCATATTAGTTTTGCGCGGAAAAGAAGCGAGACCAATGGCAGAGAGTTTTTATATTTTTTAAATGCTCCATTAAAATATTTCTTCAGTAATTTATTTTATCTCACATCAATTTATCAGATTTAAAATGTGTGATGTTTTTATACATTAAAATTTGAGCAGGGGGGGGGCTTAAGAAATGCCGTGACATTATATTCCATACACTCTTAATCTTGAAATGATAAATCAAGTATTTATTTTATTTGTTAATTTATTTATTTAAATTGGTAATACAGTAGAGTGTCGTATTTTCGAATCAATTGGTACCGTACACTGTTCGGATACACGATTGTTCGGATAACCGAAAACCGAATGCGACCGGATGCTATACGAATATTGAAAATCATCACATGCGGGAAACGTGCTTGAAAAAAAAACCAAAATTGCTGCAAAGTGTCGCATTTTTACCTTTATTGTGGAAAATAAACAATTATTTTTCTTTGTACCATTGTACGCCTCGTTTTTCGCTGCAAGGTCTCTGATTCTCTTGAGCAGTAGTAGAACACTCTGTTGTTTGTACCACTCCATAGCTGTCTTTAGCGCAGAAAAACGCGTCAGCATTTGATGGACCCTTGCTACTTTCGTCGTTGTTGTTGTCCTCGTCTTCATCCGTTTCATCGTCGCCAGGGTCGGATTCTTCTTGCACGGAAGTCACAATCATGTCACCAATTTAGCATTTGAAATCCACAGTCTTCTGCATCGCTTCGCTCTCTCCCTTCGCGAAACAGTTCAATACTTCAAGTTTTGTCTCTTTGTTCAAGACGTTGCGCTTCCGTTTTGAATTCGAAGTCATAGCAGTTCACAACTCAACAAAAGAGCACGTATACACCCCCCTCCCCTCACTTGGAAACAAATTGACTTAATATTCCGCGCAGATATCTTACCTAATCACACAACTGAAATTCCCCAAATATTCCTCACTTTGGGTTTTCCCGTCACTTTTGGCCTCACGCGAAACAACTGTTGAGCATCGCACTGTTCAAAAACGTATTCATAAACAGTACATGCAGTTGACAAAACAAAAAAAATTGGTTTGGATATTTGACGCTTTGGATAATAAACGTTCGGATAAACGATGCTCTACTGTATACAAAAAATAATAATAAATTATTTTCTTAGTAAAAAAAATTATGTACCAGTTTTTATAACCATTTTAATGCATTACCAACCACTTCTGAGCTATAGTCCAAATTTCAAGTCTCTAGCTCCTCGGAAGTTAGTTTAAAATCAGTTACAAAATTCCACCCGGACAGACAAGAAAGCGAGTTAATAAAAACATGTGTAAAAAAGTTATTTTCTTAATGTAGAGCTGAAAATATAGTAATAAAATAATAATATATATATAGTTTTTGAATTATAAAAATTGTTGAGTTACGCAGCTGTAACAGCAAGTGATCGTATATAGGGCTGATGCATATAAAATCTTTTGGATTTTAAAATCAATCCATCGGCCCTGGGTAAAGGCGGGAATGAGATATTGGCTGTATTTAGTGAAAATTTATATCGAGAACTGATAGCTAGAAAACATTTAAATACCCAAACGTCAAGGTATCCGACTACTTGCGACAGCTTTTTTTAAAAAAAAAATAGATTAAGGGGATTTTCTTGTGATTTTAGATTTGTTTAGTACATTTTAAGAAAATATGCTAAAATTATATAAGAGAAAAAGAAATTATTATTACTAAAAAGTGGGTAAAAATTTACAAAAATAACATAAACGGGGTCCATTCTGTACCAAAAGTTAATGAACAAATTTTCAATTTTTCAATTCTGATGTGTTGCTATGTTATTCATTTTTAAAAAGACCTTCAGGATAAGAGATATTTTAATTTTTACAAAAGTTAGAGCACTTTATCTTAGTTATTATATGAAATTGCATAAAAGAACTGTGATTATGTTAACACAAGGGACTGTAAATTTTGTAATAAAACAGTGATTGTGATAAATCTGAAGTTAAAACACTTTCAGTTCAGTTCAGTTCCGTACAGTGATAGCACTGTACATCTGAGCCCTGGTAGCACCTTATGCTCCGAAATGATTATTTGAATTATTTTCTTCAAATAGGATGCAAGGATAGGTCTTGATTATATTGTACAACTGTAAGCTTTGTTAACTTATGCTTCAACTGTGTGGTTGGTGAAGCTAGAGTATTTAAATCTATTACTTGATATTTTAGAATCTATTGGTTGTTTTTAAAAATTCTTCGACTTTTTGAATATGCTCTATTGTATCACAATTCGCTATTGATGAATAAGACCATTCCCTAGATTAGAGATAAAAAATTTCAATATTTTACGTTGCGATTGATATTTGTTGCAGGTTAAAATAAAGTGTTCCCTATTTTCTGGTACATGACAATCTGAACACAAAGGAGAATCTGTTTGTTTAAAAAGAAAATAAATATCATTTAATGGTAATTTCTTTGCCCGCAGCTTATTAATTAAAACTTCTGAACTTCTATTTTTTGCTGCTTGTCTATTTCATTCTTTAAGATGAGAAATATAACTATAATTTTTATGTCTCTTACTCTTTTTCCATATTTCTTCGTTTGCGCTTTTGTGTTGATTTTGAAAAATGTATGTAGATCTTCCCCAAGTAATCCAAGGAATAATATTCCAAGGATCTGGAGAGGCTTTAGCTAATTTACAACCTCTTCATTAATTTCTATTCCCTTGTAAGCTGTACCCAAATGAATGTAATTGATTGAGCTATTTGGAGACACTCGTGTAACGTTGAATTTAAATTTAATATTATTGTGTACTGGATTTTCTATTAATATTAAGGATACTTTTAGAACTGATAAGCTGTCCGTCAGGATGACATAGTTTTCTGTTCTGAAACCCAATTTTTTAAAGCAGTCCATATGCGATAGTTTCCGCTGTAAAAATGGAAATTTCTTTCAGTATGGTAATTTGTCTTTTTTCTTGGGATTAAAATTCCTATTGATGTTGATTAGTATTTTTAGAACCATCTGTTGTAATTATAATACTGTTATTAAAGTTTGATTGGATATAATCATTAAACATATTTTGCACTATGATATCTGGAAGATCTCTGTTTTGAAAAGGCAGTTCATGAGTATAGATGTTTATTTTGTGATTTTCATCGATTGGAGAGGAGGTCCACTGAAGAAAATCTACTTTAGAAATACATAGTTTTTGAAGCAGGTTGATTGACTTTTGAAAAATACTGATTTTTTTTCTCTATGTCTATAAAAATTATTATTTATATCCCAAAATAACCTTGCATTTGTTAACCAGTCTTTTAAAGCTATTGTTAATAATAAATTTTCGACAAAGGAAATTATGTTGATTATTGATGCTGCATTCATAGATTCCGCTCTTAATACGTCTATCGAGGTGTTTCTTGGGAGACTAGGGCTAAACGTAATGCAGCATTGTAAATTGGTTTAGTTTCTGTCTATTGCTATTGCTTGAAAAGGAAAAAAGTTGACTTCCATAGTCAAAAATAGAACGGATTGTAGCATTAATAATATTTAAAAGAATATCAGTTCTTGTTCCTATTTTAGGGACGATAATGCTTTGATTGCATTTAAATATTTAAATCCTTTCTGTCGGAGGTAAATAATATGTTTTTCCAAGTGATATTGGGGTCGAAGATTATACCTAGGATTTTAAGACTCTTTACTTCGGAATAGGTTTATCACATATTTTAAGTATAGGAGTATTGTGCTTCTTTTTCTGGAAAAGTTGATTAAACTGCTTTTTTCTAGAGAGGTGGACAATTTCCATTTTTTACACCAGGCTGAAATATTATTTAAAGATATTTGTAATTCGTCTATTGTTTTTGTTCCAATTTGTGCCGCTATTATATAAGAAATGTCGTCTGCATAAACCAGAAGATGGCTGTAGTGTTGAATTTCAAAAATGTTGCCATATAATCATAAATAGGAAAAGCTCAAGATGCAACCCTGAGTACACCATAATTGTTTTGCTGATTTTCGAAAAATTGTTCCGCCATTTAATTTGAATTGTTCTTTGATGTAAGAAATTTTGAACCCATCGTAGCAATTTACTTGAATATCCAACTTTTTTAATTTAGAAACTAGACCACTTGGCCACACTGAGTCATATGCTGATTTAATACTAATGCTACTAGAATAAATATTCCTTACGTTCTCTAGCCAGTATAATATCATGTTGTAGTTGGAGAACCGTATTAATACTGCTTCTGTGGGGGTAAAAGCCATGATAATTTACGTGAAAATTTTATTTGAAAGCTGAAATCTAACATTCTGTGTAGGATCATTCTTTCTATTAATTTGGCAACTACTGAGGTAAGTGAAATTGGCGATATGACGCTATTTCTTGGGATTTTGTGAGGTTTTATGAATGGTAAAATAATTGCGTGAGTCAATCTTTTGGAATTTGACTAGAAGACCAACTGTCATTAAAGAATTTCATTAGAAATTTATTGCTTGATGGGAGTGGTTGATTGTTTGGAGAGAAATTTTATCATGCCCTGGACTGCTGTTTTTTATGAGATATGCTATTTTTAATTCTTTTAAAGAGAACGGTTTATTAATATCTTGGATATTGTCCGAATAAAAATATTTTGGATACTACATTGTTTTGTTTTGCGTAATATTAAAAAAAAACAATTTGCTTGGATTGTTCGTTTGTTAGTATGATTCCATTATTCTCAATAATGTTAAATGAAGAATAGTTCGAATTTTTCTATTTTTGATTATCTGATTATTAAAAGAATTTTAGGAGAAGAGATCTTCACATGTCTTGTGCCAAAAGTTTTCTTACAGTTTTATAGTTCGCTTAAGTTTTGCACTTAATTCTTTATATTTATCCAGTCTTCTTTTAAAGTATTTTCTTGCTTTCTTAAA
>BMAO01027825.1:0-26451 GCA_019973975.1 Trichonephila clavata | reverse complement strand
TGGTGAATATAATGTGTTTGTGCTATCATCAATCAGTTACCATTAATTTGAGATTGAGGTTTTCTGATAAAATAGAATGTGTGATAAAATGATACAGTTACATAGGCGTCATATGGAGGAAAGCAATGTGCGCAGACAAAATGAGACAGCATGCAAAAAAATTATAAATATAAGAAAAAAACAAAAAAAACTTTAGCTTGTTTCTCGTCGTTTAATGAGGAATTTTCGAGGTTAAGATTACTTGATAATCAATACATTAGGAAATATAAAACACCTATTTGGAATACTGGTTTTGTAAGGAATTACTATGATATATCGAGGTGGAGGAATTATGAATCGAATTATAGTGATCTTAAATATGACGAAAAGTTTGATAACATGTTTTATAATAATACGGATCACTTAAAATTGAACTTTAGAAAATGTGTGGATAAAAGATGCAAAACCTGCCCCATGATGCAACTTGAACAAAACAATGAAGATTCAGAATTTAAGTTCTGTAAAACATTCAATTGTGTATATAAGTTGACATGTGGTGTCTGTGGTTTTAAGTATGTAGGTCAAACATCAGGAACTATGAACTTGAGAATTAATCAACATAGATCAGACACTAGAAAAAATACATCAACAAAAAATATATGTAGGGTAGAAATACAGCATTTTTATAAACATGGTTTTGAAAGTGCTGTGTTGAATATTATTAAGATTGTACCTAATAAGATAAAAAGATTATGGTATGAAAATGTTTATATAGGTGTTTATAACGCTATGTATCCTTATGGATTAAATTTAATATGGAACAACAAAAATTTAATCCAGGCTGGGAAACAAAATGATAAGGAGTCTATATATAAAGATAGAAATAACGGTAATAAGACTAAAAGAACCAGAAAAGGTGGACGCAAAAAGCGAAAACATAGAGGAAGAAATGCAATTAGAGAGGTATTAAATAATTTGTTAAAGGATTTTGAGAATAATTTCAATGTTGGACAAATAAAGTATTTTTTATTTGGACTCAATAAAGAGGAAATAATAATAGTATTAAATTTAATAAAAACTATTGGATTAAAAGATAATCACGGGACACAGTTATGGATCTATGCAAATATATTACTAATAAATTGGATATAAAGACAGACTCTAAGGAGGCTTATATTACAGAATACTGCACTTTAACATATATGAATAAAACATATAACGGGATACATTTTTCTGAAATATTTAGGAAACACATGGATTTATTCCCAGTGAAGAATGTATTGATAAAGCGAGCGTTCAAGTACAATAAAAAGCTTAATAGATCAATTTTTAACTATAATAGTATTATGGAAATGGTAGATCAGAAAGGATGTAGATGCAGTGATTATAGAGAATATGTGGATGAATATCATGGGCACGTTGTAACGGGAAACATAGAGATAGTTCAAGATCAAAAGTTGAAAGAAATTATGTACAAAGGCACTGGATTTCGTTTAATGATTTCCAATAGCAACTTAATAGTAAAAAAAACAACTATCTAAAGATATTAACAAATTTATCCTCAATATTGCAATAAAATATAACTTACCTACTCAGGCATTTAAGGAATATGGTTTTTATGTCCTCAAGGACTTATTGAATTTTAATTTTAGAACAAAAAAGGATATTTCCTATAGAGAAATAAAAAGACCTATAGAGGATTTACAAAAATACTTCGTGATAGTTTACGTGGATAAAGTCCGAGGAAACTATGCAATTATATGCAAATATTATTACAGTAAATTACTAAATGATCATATACAAAATAATAATGCATATGAAGTAAACAAATTTTGTATGAAAGAAATTAACAACAGATTATTAGCATTTTGTAGACAATTGGATATTTCTAACAGTAGTATTAAATATCCCCATATATTTTTGACTCCCAAATTTCATAAAAATCCAGTCAAATTCCGCAGTGTAACAAATGGATTCAATACTTATATATCCAAATCGGGAAGAATTTTACAGAACATATTACAGGATACAATAGACAAATTTAAAGATTCTTCTATTATAAAAAACAGCTATGACGTAATAAAGAGGGTTGAGCAACAAGGGGTATTTTCAGTGCATGGATTCGATTTTGAAGACCTATTTAACTCTATCGAAATAGAAGATATGATTCAGATACTTACAGATGCATATGGGAAATATGGTTTAAATAATTATATTAGTTTTGAAAAGTTCAATTAGATTTGTAATACAGGAGAACTTCATTATTTTTTATAACAAACTTTACAAACAAATAAAGGGCTTGCCTCAGGGTGGCCCTGCAAGTAATAGTCTTGCTAACTTATATTTACACCATTATGAATCAGGTCGAAGAAATGATCCATCATGCCTTTTGTTGAGATATATAGATGATTTAATTGTTACTGGTCGCGACAGGGAATTTAAACCTAACATTGATTTTTATCCGGATTATTTAAAATTGATACAGATAAATTTTAACTCGACAAAGTTGAATTCTTAGATTTAGATTTACATATCATTGACAACAAACTATATAGCGATATTTATTATAAAAGGGATGCATTTAACTTTATTGTTATAAAGATCCCAAAATTCAATAGTTGCATACACATATCAATATTTAGAAACATAATTTTAAATGTCTTGATGAGAAATAATAATTTAACTGCACAAAATATTGATAAGTTCAGGAACATTCAGAAATTTTTATTTAATTGCATACATTAATTACATTATCCCATCAACTTCTTGAAATCATACAAACATAGATCAAAAACATTTCTTAAAAATATTTTTAAACTCATAAAAATTGGCAACGTGTGACAGATTCCACGATAGGTTTTGCGAAATGCACAGATCCACCACACAACATTACGTCCACAAAGTCAGCTTGTTAGTGGTCCAGCTGTGAAGAATATGTTCATTCCACACACAGGTTACATTTTGATACACACACATACCAACGTTTACACGACTATACTTTAAAATTATTAGTGACCAACCAAAATTTCAATGACCAATCAAAAAACTTTTAGAATGCAATCTGGCTTTCATCTAATATTACATATTTAAACTCGAAAGTAAGAATATTGATGTTTTGGGTTATAGCGTGGCATTAGTGGGAGTGATGAATAATGTAGGAGTTGTGATTGATGTAGGAGAAATGAAAAATTGTTGAGAAATTGGAATACCGTTCATCGATTTCATTTATTAATAGGATGATTTGGGGTGAGATTTTTTTATTTTTTATTTTATTTTTTATTTTTTTTTTTTATTTATGTAATCTGTTTTGATGTTGAAAAGAATTTAATTTTTGAATGTACTACACTCTTGTTTTGAATTTTCAAACTTTTAAGGTTTTTTTCATTCTATACAACCATTTCAAGGATCGGTGCATATTCTTTGATTTTTTTATGGTTGTTTTATTATGCACTAAGGTGTTTTTGCATTTTAACATTTTTATGTTATATCTTTCAGAATGCAATGGCGAATAGTTTAATTTTTTTAGGTATTAAAAAGAGAAATATTTTTTAATTTTTAAATTTTAAATTTTTGTGAATTTGGATATTTCCAGATTAGTTTACCAAGTTGCAATAGGGGGAAGGTTGGCGCCATCAAACTAGTTTAACCCCACTTATCGGTCCTAAGTCCGAGGTTGCACTTGGATATTTTATAATTTTTATCTTATACAATTTTAATTTCGCTTGAAAACGTTGATTTTCATTATTTTATTCGCCATTGAAATTTTGAAATATGATGTTGTACTCTAGGTTTAATATGTTTTGAATATTTGCTTGGTTATATTAGTGTGAGGTATTTTGGATATATTTAAATATATATATATATATATATATATATATATATAATAGATGTTGACGGATTTAGTAAAATATTTTTCACAGCGTGGCCGGGTCGGTTTTTACGTATAAGGTTACTATTTATGATGGTTTATGATGCCTTTTCATTTTATGGAGGAAGCAGTCTTCGAACAGTTATTCTACTTTATTAAAAATTTAACATTGAAGACTTTTAGATTGACGTACTGACAAATAGACATACACACACAACACAATACACAAACACTAGCTGCAGCACACTACATGATGACAAGAGCGAAGAAAAAGCAAACGTAACCGTCTGATCCGAGTTTTTACACTCGCGGTGAAGGTCGTACGACTCTTTTGTAACAGGAGTCGTGATCGGATGCAAATGCGCCTGAGCAATTAGATTAAGATTATAAGTCTTGGGCGAAAAACTAGGAAATAATTTAACGGGTAAAGTTAAAGAGAGTTAGAAGAAGTCATTACGCACACACACACACACACACACACATATATATATTATATAATATATATAAGCAAACACGCTGTTTTAAAATTAAAAGTTTTAAAAAAATATCATTGTGATTGGCACTTGATATTGGTTAAAATTTCTGTCCGCATTTAAACGGGGATAAAAGCATTTTGTAGAATAAATCCTTAAATTATACTTCTTAGGCAGAAATTTTATTCAGGAAAATACTTTCCAAATTTAATTTGACATTTGGTTATGACTAAAAAAAGAGAAAAGGTAAATCACACTAGCAGTTTATGCAATTTCTTAACAAAAACTAATGTATCCGCAAATTTAATTCATACATATATAACGTACATATGTTTATGCCTACGATAAAATATACATATTAATGTGCACAAATTTGTCTACATCACTGTCATAGGTAAGAATTATAGTTGCTAAATATAATCTTTACAAAATTTCTCTTGGTAAAATCATATTAGTTTCTCTTTGCAGTTTAATTCAATTTGTTGATTCTCGCTACGTGTTTAGTGTAGCAGCAAAGATGTTTGCTAAACACATCTCGTTTACTTTTATTCTTTATATGTATTCCTTGTGATTTTATGATCAACCAAGAATGTACAGAAATAATGCATGAAACTAAACTTTACAGAATAGTGAACATTAATCAATTGCTACAACTTTAACATGTGCATGATTTGGCAAATTACTCCTACGAATAAATAAGTAATCTAAATAGCAATTAGCTGTGCTGTAGTAATGTAAACTTCAGAATATATAGCAATTTTCAAATAAAATCTAAGTACATCAATTCCGAGCACAGATAAACACGCTTATAAGCGATGCACAATCATGAAGTGGAGATTTAATAATTTACACCTATTAAGTGTACTTTAAATGAAATACATTATTTATGGCTATATTGATGCATATCTCGATTACTTATATATGCATTGTGAATGCAAATGCATTAATATAAAATTTTACTGTAAAATTTAGTTATAAACAAAAAAGAGATAATAAGCTTAATTAATACAGTTGTGAAAAAAGTTAGCATATTACAGGTTTTTTAAATAATAAATTAATTACAATTTGTTGGCTACCATTGTTATAAAGGTTTTATCCATTTGCGCTTTTCACAGTCAATTGCGGAAGGCTAAAATTTAGAAATAGGATAGAAGAGACAGTTTGAAAACAATTTTTCTCGGAGAAACAGTTACTTTAGACAGGGAACTGCATTCTGCCAGAATGGTGGATTAATGGTGGTTTGAAACTACTACCTTCAATCAAATGCTTCCATCCATCGGATTCTTCTGGAGACTGAACTAACAAATGAGTATTTGTAAAGCAGTGACTATTTCAGAAAGTATCTGCATCAAAATAAGAGTAACAATCAGTATTTTTTTAAAAAATGTTATTGAAATGACAAATAATCAATCACATCCAGTAAAACACCACATATTTTGTACTTAAAAGCATATTTTGAATCATTTTTTTTTAATAAAATGAAGCAAGTTTGTTTAATTTATTTTTCTATTCAGAGAAATAACGCAAATAAATATGTATGGGTTTTATCAATGTATATGTTTAGCAGCTGCATTGTTACTAATGTACAAAATATCTTATTATATCACTGCCAATACGTATTTTTTAAATATGTGAAAGTAACCTTGATAAATGTGCTTACGAACTGAGAGAGAAAATATTCGTAAAATCGTGATTCCGAAGTTGTTTGTGGAATTGTGAGAATATATATATATATATATATATATATATATGTAAGGATAATTAAATTAGGTATAAAACAAATTACCCTAATTACCACTTAACTTTCATTTTCCATAACATATTTGAGATTTAAATTAAACATCTCACCACTTTTCAGAAAAGATATTCTAAACATAATGCTTCCGATTTAGGATCATTAAATTTTATAGTCTTAGTATGTAGGCCTCCACGGTTTACTTTCAAATGGAAAACATAAACTAAAAATTTATATTTAGCAGTTATGGAAATAATTTTACATATATACAAACCAATTAGTATTTTCAAAATCCAATCGCCCCCCCCCCCTACTTGCCGTTCGTTTTTATCAACGAAGGGATGTATGGAATGCTTGTATAATAAATATGATTTTATAAAAGCTTCATGTTGTGTTGAAACTTTACGCGCGCGCACACACACACACACACATATATATATATATATATATATATTGTTAAAATTATATTCCAATAATTATGATACTATATACCATTGAATTCATACACATGTAGGCGCAAAGCAGCCCAACACATGAATGAAGAATATAGATATTTCCAAATTAGTTTACAAGTTGCAATAGGGCGAAGGTTGACGCCATCAAACTAGTTTAACCCCACTTATCGGTCCTAAGTCCAAAGTTGCACATGGATATTTTATACATTTTATCTTATAAAATTTTAATTTCGTTTGAAAATGTTGGATCTTCATTATTTTTATTCGCCATTGATATTTTGAAATGGGATGTATAGGATTCATATGATTTCGAATATTTGCTTAATTATAATTGTATGATTTATTGTATATATATATATATATGTGTACACTGCTGGTTACACCGTAAATGCAACACCAAGAAAAATAAGAGATAACACAACAAAATTTATTTTGTAGATAACATGTTGACAAAGTATCAAATGATTAAATTTATAGACTTCTGTGAAGTGTGGTTTCTGCCAGAATCAGTAGCCAGAGTGCCGCCATTGTTCGAGATCACCACTGCCACAAGCCTCGGCATTGATTCAAAGAGAATTTGGATACATTCTTGGGGTACAGCAGACCTAGCAGCTTCCCCCCTTTTCCAAAGCTAATCTGGTGTGGCAGCTGGGGGTGTAATCTGGGTCAATCGTTGAGCAACCATGGACCACATGTTTACTATCGGCGAAAGATCAGGAGAGCGAGCCGGCCAGGGAAGCAATTTCAATCTGATGATTGTCGAAGAACCTTTGGGCAATGCGTTCCACGTGTGGTCGCGTATTATACTGTTGAACCATGGTTGTGGTCAAGCCCTGAAAATAAGGAAGGACGGACAACTGGTTCCAACACCTCAGAGATGTAGCGTTGGCTGCTTAAAGTACCGGCAATGCGTACTAGAGGAGTGCAAGAGTGATATCCAATACCACCCCATACCATAATACCCGGTGCAGGACCAGTGTGGTGGTGCATAAAGCAGCTGTTCAGCATCCCCTTTTCACGGTGCCTCCAGACTCGAATCCGAACATCGTGATGTTGCCGACAGATGCGTGACTCGTCAGTAAAGCCAACTCCATTCCATTCTGCCGCCCACATCCTTCTTTCATCACACCATTGGCGGCGGAGACTTCTGTGGTTCGGCGTTAAGAATAGACCAAGCAATGTACGTCTTGCGGGCAGACCACTCTTCTGTAAACAGCATCGAATGGTACGTGCAGACACTGAATGATGCTTTACAGACTCAATGTGCTGTGCTATGGTTCGTGATGTGACTGAGCGATCCGTCACTACCATACGCATAATTTGCCTGTCCTCAAATGAAGTGGTGCACTGAGGTGGATGCGATTGACCACGTTGGTCCGTCGTACTCTCCTTCATCCAACGGTCACATATCCACATTAAAGTTGTTTGGTTTCGTTCAACACGACTACCAATTTCCCTGAAAGATAATCCACAATCTCGGTAGGACACTGTCCTACCTCTGTCGAAATCGGATACTTGATCAAAATCTGATCGCTGTTTTCTACGAGACATAACTGATCGTTTTTTGAAAAAACCACAAGAAAAACACAATTGCCGAACTTGAAATCGTCGAAATCTCCAATCCTTAAAGAGCGCTTTGAGGTGACGCCACAGGCTTGCGTGATGTGTGTTTGCGCAGAAATTCTAATCATTTGCATACCTCACTTCCGCTAATGCATGTTTTAAATTTCTTGTTATTTGCGTGCTTCCTTCAGGGTGTTGCATTTACGGTGGCCAGCAGTGTCTATTAGCTTAGATTAGAGTTTACAGAAATTTTTACTCCTTTGGGGGAAAATGAGGGTTACTGGATCGTATCTATACCAAATTTCCCATTTTCGAACTTCTGGACCTACCATAAGGAAGTTTGGCATGCATGTTTCTTTTATTTAATTGCATTCCGCTATGAACGATCTTACTAAATTTTACAAACAAAGATGGTTCCTACAGCTTTTATTGATATAAACTTTCCGTATTTGAGCTATTAGATTTATAATCTTAGATAATTCTGCTAGAGATTATTTTATTTATTTTATTGAGTAGGGGGGTTGAAGGAAATCAATTTGAAGAGTGTGTTACGAAGACGTAAAAGATAATTCTACTTCAATTTTATAAATTATTATATAGAAGTTCTGTTATTTTTAATATAAGAGAATTAAATGAAAATTTTTCAATACGAATGTATTCTAAATGCTAGCACGTTAATATCAATAAATTATACAAATAACCAGTATATTTTTGTATAACATCATGAAATACCCAGCGAAGCCGGAACGTCGCGTACAGCTAGTATATACAGTGGTGGTCAAAATTGTGCACGCTTTTTAAAATTGTTATATTTTTTTTAATTTTGTATTCTTATAGAAATTTTTACGTTAAACAAAATGCAATGGATTTTACATTATTTTAAAGAGAATTTAATACTAAATTTAATAAACAATTTCAAATATTTCCAACGCAAAAAATTTTATGCTGCAATAACTATCGATATACATCAGATAATAATGATAACATTCAGTTATCGGTGCTTAGTGGGGTAGCCATTATTTTTAATTACACCTTCACATCGACGTTTCATTAAGCTAAAAAAAGAATTTTACGCTCTTCATTCGTTACTACATGATGCCAGGAAGCAAGTGTATTCGCAATTAGGTCCTTTTTATTACATGGGTACCTCATTCGGACAAGAGGTTTCAAACAGTGCCTCAAGTTTTCAATAGGATATAGGTCAGGACTGTTTCCTGGCCAGGACAGCAACTCAATGATCTTAGAACGGTACCAGTCTTTCAATTATTTTACAGTGTGGCTAGGAGCAGAATCTTGCTGAAAAATAAATAAATCATTTTTGGTAAATAGATCCCTGACTGAAGGCAGAAGTTTTGGTTCTAGAATGATGTCAATGTATTTTATGACTTTCAGTTTCACTTCGATGATATGAAGGAGAGAGATACAATCTGCTGATATGAATAATTAAATGATAAAACTATATGGGTACTTCACAGTTGCCTGGATGCAGTCAGGATATAGCATTTCTACTATTTTACTTCTTACGTATTTTAGACTATCACTACCGAATAAATATGTTTTAGTTTTGTCCCTTTATAGAACTTGTGGCCAATAATCATTTGCACAATTAATGTGTTCCATTGCCCAATGTAGTCTCTTATAGCCCTCCTATAAATTGAGATAAGGCTCTTTTCGTGTAATTTTACCTTTTAGTCTTACATCTGGTAATCCACTCAGTATTGTTTTTGAACTGACAAAAATACCAGCATCCCTCAAATCACTTCTGATGGCTGTTCATGAAATTCTTTAGACATCTCTGAGATATTTTTGTTCTTCTGTCACTAGCACATGTGGTGCCCTTTTTCCAGCCTTTTCCTGGTTTTTTATTAAATTTGTCTAATGATATCTTAAGCAAATCTTTCAGTCTTCAGATGTAGTCACTAAATTCCCCTCATGTTGTGAAGTTTTAGCATAGGAAATAACACCTTCTTATCACACGTGTCCAATCGACTCTTTTATTTGATTCCATTGCTTTTTTTACTAAATATCGCTGTAATCCTTGCCTGAAAATAGTCCTGAACTCATTCCTATAGAACACTTGTAGCACCGTTTAAAAACACTTGTCCGAATGAGATACGCATGAAATAAAAAGAGACTAATTGAAGATACAATTTTTTACTGGCATCATGTAATAACTAATGAAGAGCTTAAATCTATTTTTAACCCAATGAAACATCGATGTGAAGCTGTAACTAAAAATAATGGCTACCGAACTAAGCAGTGATGACTCACTGCTATCATCAGTACCTAAAGTATATCTATAGTAATTGCAGAATTTTTTTTGCGTTGCAAATATTTAAATTTTGTTTTTTTTTATTGAATTTAGTATAAAATTATGTTTAAAATGATAAAAAATACTATACATTTTATGCAACGTAAAGTTTTCTATAAGGATGCAAACTTAAAAAAACATAACAATTTTAAATGTGTCCACAATTTTTGACACCACTGTATATATATATAATTTTCCATTATAGAGAGATAAGTAATCAATAATCACAAAAATTGACGCAAAAAATCGAAGTTGTAATATAAGACACACATAAGGTTTTAGAAAATACATATTTGGTAATGCAAAAATAATAGAATTTAAGAATATATATGGAGACTGCAGTACTATAAACAATGCTGACATAGGACTACTGAGCAAAATCCTATTGAAAATAATGGAAAGAATATCTAGATCCATTACTTCCCTAAAAATTACATATTATTATTATTATTATTATTATTATTATCATTAATGTACTAAATACCTACTTAAAATAACTTTTAATGCCTTACATTTTAATATAACATATGCAGGAAAGAATGCGGAACATACAACAATAGTGTAGTATTCATTATTTGTAACTGATAGCTATTTTTAACTGAATAGAAATAATACGGATTTGATGAATTTTCAGTGATTCACGAAAATGATATCATTATTTTCTTAAAGGGAACTAAGCACAAAATATAATACTAGTTCGTTCATTATATAAGACGAAAACTTTTCGTATTATACTAGTTAATAAAAGAAACTAGTTAAGGGAAAGTTTTAGAAGCCCAGAAAAAATGAACCAGTTTTATTGCCATAAAATCCCTTATGGTTAATGAGTGTTTACATTCGTTGTCTAGTGGTAGTGATTTTTATAGCCAGAAGATCTATAACGCCAAAAATCCATACAAAGAAAAAATAAAAAAAATATATAAAAGTAATCGTTGTATAAATTTGAACTGGTAGACATTTGGAGCTATTCTTATATTATTTTCTTAATCAAACACTGATGTTATAAATTTCAATTTATAAGTAATTATAACAATTTTTAAGCACTTTGTTAAATAATTAATTAAGTGTATGATTTTATCTTTAAGAAAACAAAACCGTAATCAGCGCATGAGATTTTAATTAAAGTTCACATTGAACGAAAATCACAAAAATATTTTTTTTTAGATATTTTAATGGTTTTCATTTATTCCTAAATTGTGGAAATCATTCAAATTTTTTAATGTATCGTATCAAAGTTTATTTTATTTTTATTCAGATTCGGTGGTTTTTACCGTAATAATTTATAACTGCTAAGCGCAATCGGTGATCTCTTATCCTAGCAAAAGGAATTTGAACTTTTAGGGGAACTTTTACGAATATCAGCTGGATTACTTTTGCATATTTTCTCACAAGTATTTGCTGTTTATAATTCTATTATGCAATATTTTTACTCTTGCAAATACTATTACTTTATTTACTCTCTTTGTTTCAGGAAAATAGACAAAACAACTCTCGAAGCAACGTGGTACATCATGTTGCTGATGATGCAATTCCCTCCCTTTATATTTTGTGTTTCTCTGAATGTGCTAAATACTAACAGCGGTTTTGAAATTCTAAGGAAAAAAAGTCATATGATCTCAGTTTTATTTCTTAAAAATGAACATTTTTTTTAAATACTATCCGCACCACTTCATCTGTTTTTAAGTAGAGAAAAGTAGTTCTAGAACTAATCTTTCGATTGCATTAAGCATATTATTTTTAACATTTGCCTCTTGATTTAAAGAGAACAGGGCTTGAATTTGAAAAAAAAGGAGTTGTTTTTTTATGTTATTCTTCATATTGCCTCTTTTCCAAGGTAAATATCACAAAGCAATTTTTAATGGGTAAGCATTCAATGAATTGAACATCCTTGACATATTTCAAGTGCATAGCTCTAATAGTTTAAAATCGGAACCCCTATTCGGTTTCACAGAGAGAACCTATTCTTAGCAAATATGTACTCGAAAAAAGAAATATATTTGCCAAATTTTTTTAAAAAATCTGTTTTTCAAATCGCTTATAAAGTGAAGTTTTCCTCTGTTATGCCCCCGTAATCCCCATCCTTGAATGTCAATTTTCGTAAATCACATTCTAGGTGAATTTTCATAATTAAAAAAAAATACGTTTCCCAAATTTTAAACTTGTGTTGTAATAGATTATAGAATGGGAATTTTGGTTTATACCCCCCATACCTCCATTGTGAATCGTTTTGCGCAAAACTCGTTATTATTTGATTTCAACTCATTGAAAGAGACATGCCTGCTGAATTTCAAGTCAGTAACTTTGATAGTTTTGGAGATCTCGTGAAGAGGGAGTGAGTGGTTGAATGAGTTAGAAATCGAGCGGGCTGAATATATATAATCAACAAAAAAACATGTTTACCAAGTTTCATGCCTGAATCTAATAGTTCAAAGACGGAAATAAATTTTTTTATCAATATGTTCCATACTTCTATTTTCCTTCCCTCAGAAAGTTGATTTTCGTAGTAAGGCCCATTTTTAATGGACCTCGATTCAAAAGTTAAAAAAAAATACAGGCTAACAAAATTTTAAGTTTTTAGGTATACTAGTTGAAAAACTAGGTTATCTATATATAAAATTTCTCGAAACACCACTTGGGAGTATATTTTCGCAAAACTCCATTTGTAGGGATTACTATGGCTTTAAAATTTCAAGCATAGGTCTAATAGTTCAAAAACCAGAATATATTCATCTATAATGCAGTATAAACCCTCACAGAGCCCCTTTAGGTTCTATTTTTAGAAACCCTTTTTGTAGAGAATTCCCACTTTATAAACAGAACATGTCTACAAAATTTGAAATTTGTAGGAGTAATAGTTCCGGAGATTTGGCGTTGAGTGAGTCGCTCATCTCCTTTTAAAAAACATAGGTTATGCTTCAAAAATAAATGTTTTTCCTTTTAATTACATTCACGTACACTCATGAACAAAACAAATTAGCGCACCAATAAATAAATGTGGGATCGTAATGAAACTTGGCATAAAGATACATGTCGGGGAGACATGCAAATGATTAGAAATTACGCTTAGCCGGTAGATGGCGTTGAGGGTGGTTCTCCGTGAAGCATAAAACAGGTAACCAAAGCGAGTTTGAGTGTACTGAATAGTTGAGAAAGGAAGCGCTGAGGTAGACATGCCATTACGCCGTTTTCGAAGACAATATCAGCAGCTGCCGCAGCTTGAGAGGGGGAGAACCATAGGCGTGGTAGAAGTTGGGTTGTCATCTAGGCGAATAGTTCGTCAATTATGCCTCTCTGATTGTATTGTGAGTAGGTGTTGTGATCCGAGTAGTGGATCCGAGAGATGTCATTTAAACGATGACCAGACTCAGCAAACACTCGACAGACCAGTCATAGAGAAGACCAACACATCATAAGAAATGCACGAGTACAACCAACTGTTTCATCGGCCGTCATCCAGACACAGGTAGCACCTTCACTAGGAGCCCCTGCGTCTTCTCGAACCATACGAAGGCGCCTAGCTGAAAAACATTTGGGATCGTGGCGCCTATTGCGTGTGCTGCCCTTGACGCCCACCCATCGACACCTCCGTTTTGAGTGGGAGGAAACAGGACTGCAGCAGAGTGAAACCAGGTCCTTTTCAGCGACGAATCCATATTCAAACTCAGCAGTGATGGCAATCATGTTCGTGTGACGGCTTGGTGAACGCCTCAATCCTGCCTTTGCTTTACATCGACACACCGCTTCCACAGCTGGTGTGATGGTATGGGGTGACATTACCTACAATACACGGTCACCCCTAGTATTGATCCGTGGCAGCATGATAGCCCAGTGGTATGTCCATGACATCCAGAAACCACATGTGTTGCCACTCATGCAAAGGCACCCATGAGTCATTTTCAACAAGACCATGCTCAGTCGCACACTGTAAGGGTGTCACAAGACTGTCTCAGCACTGTTACTACCCTTACTTGGCCTGCCCGATCTCCAGATTTGTCTCCATTCGAGCATAGCTGGAATCATTTGGGAGGGCGAGTTGGGCATCATATCAGTTTGAATGATCTAGGGGCAAGGTTACAGCAAATATGGAATGAAATGTCTCAAGACATCATGCAGAACTTGTATACCTCAGTGCCCGATCGTATTGCATCGTGCATACGTGCTAGGGAGCGTTCAACAGGGTATTAAATCAACCGTTATTTTGTCTTTTTATCTGTAATAAAGGATTCTTTTTCTTTGATTTTCTAATCATTTACTTATATCAAAGTCGTCATTACGTATATAAAATTACGTTTCATTTTGACGACTCCTTCTTGGTCGGCTAATTATTTTGCCCAAGGGTGTATTTCAAATGAGCTTTAAGTGTACAAATATTTTGTAAAAGAGAATCTTTTTTCTATATATATATATATATATATATATATATATATATTACAAGAAATTAACATTTATTTTAATAATTGTTTTACAACATTAATTCTCATTACCCCCCTATAATATATTTTCAATTTTACCACATACAATGTCTATTTTTAAAAGGAACAAATCCTTGGTTATAAACTTAGACATTTACTCTCAGCACACCGTTTAACATACACAGGCACATTAACGCTTGTAGTTTTACTTGAAAGTTATTTAGTTTTGTATTGGTACTCCTTTCCTATTTTCTTTAACACCTCATGTGAAAAAAGTTATTTACGCAGAATGTTTTATGTATTTAATATATAAAGACACAACCATTAAGAAAATTCCTTATTCAAATATATATTTTTTTAAAACTGATTCCAAGAATGCTTTTTAGGTAAAATTTTTTTTTAACCCTTTAACTGGTTTCCCGTACGCCGTGCGGTGAAAGCTAGACTCAATCGGTTTGCTCGCACGCTGCACGGTTACTGATGATTTATTCTTTTTACCAGAGATTTGAACATATTTTTAATTCTTAAAGTGAGATTAGAAAAGCTAGTGTTTTGAAGAGGTGCAGTTTCTCTTTGATGATGAGCTACTTCTTATATTCGCGATTTCCTTCTTGCTTCTATATATATATATATATATATATATATATGCACACACACTCAAAGTCCTCAACCATCAGAGTCATCAACCTTACCAAAAAGAGGTACGAAGATGAAATTTTTCGTAAGTTTGAGAGAAATTCTTTTAAGATATATGAAACATTTTTCATAGCATGCAGATGATACTTATGAAAAGCAAAATATAGGGGTTTTGTGTTTCTAAATTAAAAATTAAAAGCTAGTGTGAAAACTTTAAAATTTAAAATACAAATAAAATAAATAAATAAATAATAAAATTCTTACATTTTCGCATCCTGTGTTAGGTATTATGCTGAGATATATGTAATAATGAAATGTGCCCCTTTTTGGAAATTTTTAGGCAAATAAATAAATAAATAAATGACCGTCTGTGGGGTTAATGTAAGTTTTACCTTTCTTTGCATTAAGCAAACTTTAATATATCAATTATTCTATTTTGTAAAATAAAAATATTTGGGGTTTTAAAATTTAATTTTTTTTATATATTTGATCAATGTGTCAAAAAATTTAATGTTTCATGATCTTTAAATCCTTAATGCCCCAATCATTTAATGTTTGATGCATGAGAAGACATTAAAATCAATCCGTATTATGTATCTTATGTTATGTATGTATTTATTATGTTATGCATCTTTTATTTTTAATTTCAGGCAGTTTTATACTAACTAAAAATGTCTCGAAAACTATCTTGTTATTTTTTTTCTTTTCAAGGTCTATAAACTAAGTCTTACTTTTTCTTATTACACTTCGTAGTGAATTATAAATTATGTAATTGAATTATGATACATTAACAAAAATGATGAAAACATTTTTTTTAAAAAAACCCTTTTAGGGACCTTTTGTGAAAAAAAATAATTAATTATTTTTAAGTAATGTAATTTGATACTGCTATGAATGTGTGATTTCCCTTTACGTTAAAATCAAGGTGCGTAAATCATTGTTTACCAAAATATAGACTGATGTTCTTATCTTAAGCTTCTCTCAAAATTTAAAATCGATAATGTTGATGTATTTGATAAATAAATCACGATTTAAGAGGGGTTTGTTTCTATTTTGATGCATTTGGAATATTTTATTCGATAAACACAAAAATGATAAAGTTTAAATCATTTCTTTATAAATTTTTGCCAAAGTTTCAGCGTATTTAGCGAATTAAAAAAATATATTTTGAACTTTAAAAGTTTTGAACAAGCTTATGCAATGCATTGAAGTATGTGTATATAATATCTCTTATGTCTTATAATTATCTACATAATTTTTATTTATATTAACTTTAATGCACTTTATTTATATTATTTTTTCTGGAATCAAATATTTCAAAGTATTTAGCGGAGAATAAAATACTGGGTATGGCTTTATAATAGCAGGGATGTCTTCCGAACTTCCGCATGGACACCACTAAAATCAAAAACGGGTCTGAATTGATGGCCTTCGAAGCTTATGAATTTGTAGATATTAATAGGCTGGGGAAGGTTTTGGAAATCCTATTTCTGTTGGAAAACTTTACCTCCTTTCAGAAGGAATTTGGAGTTTGGCTTATGTAGCGTTAACTTTACACTTTTAGCGTTACATTTCACTGCATTTAATATACAAAAGAAAATTTTAATATTTCGATTTAGGTGAAGTAAATTACAAAGAAAATATTTTTTTAACCAAACGTTAAATAAAGAAAATGTAATAAAAATTTAAAATATCAAAAAAATGTATTATAAATAAAACTTATAAGTATGCATGTATGTAATATGTAGTATGTAAGTATTATGTAAATTATGTAGTGAGATGAGAGTAAGGCAGGGAAGTCAGAGCACAGGTTCTGATTGACTTTATCTAGTACATTCAGAATGCATTGTATACAGTACATTATTCCAGACAATGCGGTTCTTTGAAAGCAACTTTAGGCTTAAAAACAATTTGCAAACTCGGAATATCCAGTAGCCACTGCAATAATTCCACTGTTACAACAGCCTGTAGTATTTTTCTTTCATCAAAAACAAAAATATGTAGCAAAAGAACCCACTTCTTGATCCTTAAGTAACGTATCAGCTACTAAAATATGAATCACAAAATTTATACAATAATCTTTGAAGGGCTGGGAAATCAGATTGAATCAATACCAATTGTGAAGTCAACGAAAGATACACTCAATTGATTTGGTACAAATTGTAAAAAAATATATATATTTCTTTTTTGGAGCAAGTAGCTTTACAAAAATAGATTTCTATGAATCGAACATAGTTAGATTCTGTATAGGTTTAATGCATGATGTATTAATTACAATTTGCCTCAGAACGAATATGTCTAAGAAGCTTATAACCCAGAAACAAAATCGTTAAATTATGGAGAAATTTTGTATTAAAAACTAAGTAAATTGTTATGAAATTTTGCTATTTTTACACATGAATCAATTATTCTATTATAATAAATCATATCAATTTATTAATTGAATATTAACATTAAGAGTAATAATTTATTTGCAATTTCTTTTTCAATTACATTACTGAATTTTTTATAAACACGTTTTTTTTTCCAATCACATTTAACTGCATCAATTACACCGATTTATACTACCAAGAGTATAATTTATTTTCTAGAATTTTCATTCCTAAAAAAAATATATCTTAATTTTACCTAATATAGCTCAATAATTATTTTCGCCATAGTATTTATTTTTATATATATAGATTGCATCGCGATCACTAGATTTATAAGAAACATTTTTTTAAAAAAAACTGGGTTTTTACCCTATTATGAAATTAGTTTAAAATATTTTGGAGTATATTCGGATGAAAAAAATGCGAGAGAGAGAGAGAGAGATGTATTCACAACAACTTAAAACGTATGGCTTTAAATCTATTTTTTATGATTCAAAAATGCATAAAAGAAGCTATGTGTTATATATATATATATATGTATATCCATACATAGAATTATTGAAAAAATAAACATAATCTTATAAATCAGCAAATAGTTTATAATAATGCGCATTTTTATTTGTTTAATAAAATTTGACTTCAAAAAGTAAAGAATGTCAATGCATTTATTGCTTATTCATGTACTTATTTTGGACACAAATTTACCGTAAATGGCTAAAAAATAGTTTACTTGCTACATTTACTTCTCTGTACAGCTCTCACACATTTAATAATAAATCTAAATGTTTGATTGTTTTATTTATATCTCCTTAGACCAAATAGATTTTTTTTTAATTTGAGGGTTATTCGAAGTCAATTCTTTATGCTGTTCTTGCCGAAATGTATTGTTTATTCCGATAATATTTTTCCTCATAGATATATTTCAATTTTCTTTGTCACATTTTTCAACAGCACAGATATATTCTGTAGAACATTCTTTATATGATCTTGGTATTATCTATCTGGATAATATAATATAATAATGTCTGTTTTTATAACTAATGGAATTTCTTTACAAGAGGCTGTACACAATTTGGTCTTTAAATTATGTAAATAAAGGATAAATGTTTCTAAATCCTAATTTTATTCTTGGTGGCTTTGGTAGCCAAGTGGTCAACATCACGTACTCGTGTCCGGCCGATCATATGTTCAAGCAAAGTGCGGCTACAGACCTCACATGTAGAGTAGCTGATGAGCGTTAAATATGTCGTGGCTTAATGTGGCCCTTTGGTGTATTTTAATAGTTTGGGTGCCAGCTCGTATATTGGTCTCCTCATTTGACTGGCGTTCAGATTTAGGAGATCTGAATCTAATAGCCTTCATTTTACTTAATAAACTGATGTTAATAAACACTAACTCACAAGGCATAAACTGCATTTGGGTACATAAAATTCTTAAGATATTTGATGTTTTTAAACACTAGTACACAAAATATAAGTCACCCGTCGTGTTATGGAAGCTGTTGCACTTTAAATTTGTTGAGGTTTAAACGTCCTTTTTTTGGTGTGGCATTTAGGAAATTGGTTGCCACAATTATGGTGTCACCCACCTCTCTTGACGATGCTTCGTATCCTAGAGGGCCGTCGCCATTATCCTTCGGGTAGCTTTGTAGCGTGATGTTAATATACACTCACTCAATCACTTATTTTATTCTTATTAATTATCTTGGTGTTAATTTTGCATCTTGCTTGTCTATGCTGTCGGTTACTCATCTAAATCTTCTTGTCCTAAAACTTTAAAAAGTTTTATAATTTTGTAATATATTTTTTCATTTTCATTTCACGTGTGAGAAGTATCAAGGTCATACATAATGAAAACTATATATTCTTTTATATGCTTAAAACATTCTAACATGGCCTCTGAAGTATTCCATCCCATATGAATCACAAGAAGTAGATTACATTATTTTTTCTTTATTTTTGTTTCACATAAATTTAAAGATAAATATTTCACACCGAGTATTTTTGAAACTGTTTTCAAATTTTACTTAAATGAAAAATAAGTTTTTTTGTACTTTTAATACAGAGTGATTCGTAAAATCTAATATACCGAGTGTCTATTATTAAACTTTTGAAATTTGCGAATAATTTATCGTAAAAACTTAAAAGCGAAATTGCATGAAAATTTGGGAAATTTCGGAATGAAATGATGGGAATTTTATCGAGGGATCAAAACAATGCGTTTCAAAACCGCCACTAGGTGGCGTATCATATCTTTATTGATAAAATATAAATAATCTACAAAAATTTACAAATTTTCGATATGTTGTTCACCATTGTCTGCTACCATTTGAAAGTGACAAGCAAGATGATGTCATACAACTACAATGATTGTGCGGGATGATGCTCTTCCGCACGTCACCTGTTGTGTGAAACAATTGCTTCGCCACCATTTCGGTAACGGCAGAATCATCAGTCTGAATTTTACTACAGTTTGCATCTTAGACCACCCGATTTGAATTTTTGCAACTCTTAGCTGTGGGGATTCCTCTAGGTCAAGGTCTACCGTGATCCCGTCACATTTCCGTCCTGCCTTAAAAAAAACATAGAATGACATGTATGTAACATTCCCCAGTTCAGGTTGCTTTCAACAGTCGAACGTGAGATTTTATGCTTCCGGATTGTAGCAGACAATGGTGGAGAACATATCGAGCATATTTTGTAAACTATTGAAGTTTAGTTATATGTTCTCAATAAAGCTATGATACACAACTTAGGGGTGGTTTTTGAAACTCTTTGTTTTTTCCCTTGATAAAATTCCCATCACTTTATTCTGCCATTACCCAATTTCCAAGCAATTCCACTAAATAGTTTTTGCTATAGATTGCTCAAAAATTTAAAGTTTAATAATAGACACCCGGTATATAATCATCCATGTCTGAATAGGGTCAACTCCTAATGAACACCGGAAGACTCGTTATTTTTAGAGTCCCATTTAGCTTGATTATTATTTAATCTGTTTCAACGTAATTTTTTTTTATAATATGACAGTAACTTATGACATTTGATTAATACTGTTGGTTAGTTATTGTATGGGAGGTGGCATTTCGCTTAACTTTCTTATAAGAGAAGCATCATCATTTATTGTTGACAAAACTATATCATTAGCTAGAAACAAATAAATTGTTTTTAGATTATCGCAAGCCATTTTTAATGTTGCCTCAGGATCTCACAAGAATTTCCTGTTGGAAATATTCCTTAGTTAAAATATTTTACGAGTTATTGTGCAAAGATACTCAAATTTCTGAGATTTCTTTACTTTTTCATTTATATAAAGTTAAAAAAATTAACCTCATTCTTCACTTAAAAAATCTAATATACTTATGGTTTGATTTTTGTTTGCTTCATATAAATGAATAAGTAAGAATCTCCTCACTTGAGAAATGTTTTACGCTGAATAGTTTCGTTGTTTTAATGATTTTTAAATCAACGACAGTGCTGTAATGTTAATAGATAACCCATTCAATGCAGCAAGCCACAACATAATTTTTTCTAGACTAATTTTCCAGAAGTTAGAGTTGAACACGGGCAAGATTTAGGTAGCATTTTTGTCCATTAATTTTCACATAGTTTTTTAATGATTGTGGAGACTACTTGTGAATAATACTTTGCAAGTTAATATTTATTTTTTTGGAAATAAGTGATGTTTTAAAAATTGCAATATTATCAGATAACTCTTGAATTCTAAAAAAAGTTCTCCAATCAGACAGTGCACGATGTACGTACATGTATAGTCAAAATATTTCAATTTGTCATGCATTTGCACTCAATCAGAAAACTTTGAAATCTTTCAGACCTTTTAGTGGTATATATGTTTGCTGTGTACTTATATCAATATTACTTATATATATATATATATTATATATTATATATATATGTTTTACTTATATCAATGCCATTATAACAGATAAAAATATAATTGTTATGTATAAATGAAAACCATTTATTCTACTGAAAAATCCGTTTGAAGTGAACTGCTAATTGTAGTTTTTTTAACATTGAATTAGACTGATTTCAATGTCATCATTTTATTAACTAATAGTTCTTTGAAACTAAAGTTGCTAAAAATGTGCAACTAAATTTTTGATTTAATTTCGTTCGCAGCACTGCATAATTAATTTTGATGGCCCGGCGTATGTTAGTGACCACACCTCTCAATGTAAAACACATCCATTTGAAGTCAACATGTTAAAATAAAAAGAAGTATTTTACGTCTCTTTTATTAACATCATTATTTTGTGTTTCCAGCTTCTTATCAGAATTTTGAAGAAGTAAAAGTTGTATAATAGTAAGCTAATTTTATTGTCCATACAAAAATATGATGTTTCAACTGAAGTTCAAATATATTTTGCAGGTTATAAAGTTTAAACTTTTTCAACAATCCACACCTTTCTTTAAAGTGATAATTTTTCTGACATTTTTTATTTTATTTTAGTTATATTGTTAAAGTATGATATATAAACTTTCTTCAATGGAATTTTTAACTAAGAAAACATCAAAATATACTATTGTAACTTGATAATTTGCTTCATATGAATTAAATAGATGCATTTTTTTAAAAATAAATACTGATATTTATTTCAAAAATATGCCCTTTTTTGAAATAGAGGTTTGGCTAAATGGTACGGGTTGGTGAAAGATATTAGATATCAATGATGCGTGTACCAAAATATTGTTGCTTTTGGTTAAAACGATGTTTCTTAATCATAAAAGAGTAAATAACTTTTAATGTGGCTTGTTACTTGCTAAAACATATGCGATACATAGTAATACGATGTTCTACAGAAAAGTAAGCAATATTGAAATGTAGCAAGTGTTGCCAAACGACAAAAAAGAAATCAAGAGTTAAATTAGTTTTCTTCAGTTCATGCAACCGCAGATGAAAGAAGAAAAAAATTTTCCCCAAAAAATTGAAAATAGTATTTTTTTAATAAAATGTTCCTCTTGCAACAAAATATGCTTAATATAAGTCAGAATTTGCATATTTAACTTAAGAGAGAGCTACCAGATTTAAAAATTAATATTGCAATTATTTTCAGTAATAAAATACATTGAACAATTTAATATTTTCTAAATCTTTACTCTTTCATGAACATTTTCTACGCAATTTTTAAATCGAAAGTACTGGTTACTTTTAAATATCTTTAGAATTTTCTGAATTAAATTTGAAACGATACAGTGCAGTTTAAGTAAGTAAAACTAGAAGACAATGATACACTCCCTGATAGCTTATAAGCTCTTTAATCAAGAACACACTTTCACACTTAATACTTAAGAGATAAAAGAAGAGAAATTCATTAACTTTGAAAGCAATTGCATTGGAGCAGTCTTTTTTTCGATAGCTAGATGTA
The DNA here is from genome assembly GCA_019973975.1 of Trichonephila clavata. Classification (NCBI taxonomy): domain Eukaryota; kingdom Metazoa; phylum Arthropoda; class Arachnida; order Araneae; family Nephilidae; genus Trichonephila; species Trichonephila clavata. The sequence continues at coordinate 3,258 of BMAO01027825.1, read as the reverse complement.
AGATAGCATTTCAGCAATTTAATAATACTTCCTTCAGAACTATAAGAAATGTTTGCAATCGATAACGAAGGTGAAAATACTTAAGTTTAACAACTTTTTTTAAAACTATTTTTCTTTAAAACATGAAATGGAAATTTTCGCAAACTCGGAGGAAAAGTAAAAATCATTATAAAAATATCCTGGAAAAACTTCCTTTCCTTTTGTTGGAAATACAGATGATTAATCAAAATCATCACAGAAGGATCCAAAATAAAAAAAAAAAAATTGTAATACAGGGTCCGGCAAAGAAATCTCCCCAGGTTCAAAGGCAGTTACAAAACAACAAAACACGATACAGAGAAAAGTCCTTTATTTGTGAACAACAAATACGATGCCATTTACATTAATTGGTTTAAAAAAAAATTTCCGCTAATTGCATCCTCCAATGGTGACACATTGACAAAGTAATTTCCGGTGGAATGGCAGCCACTGTCTGGGTGATTGCTTCCTTTAGTGCTTGCAGGGTTTTAGGACGTTACTTGTACACTTGAGGGTTTACTGCTACCAAGTTGAGAAATTTTTTTTATTCACAGTGTTTGACAAGTGGAAGTGAGCCTCATCAGACGAAATCCAAACAGTGCCATAGGGAATGTTCTGAAGAACTTTCAGGAAAGACTTCGTCAATGTGTCATCATTGGAGGACGCCATTTAGCGGACATAATTTCTAAAACCAATTAATGCAAAATACCATCGTATTTGTTGTTCACAAATTTAAAAAAATTCTGTATCTTTTTTTTATGAGGTCTTTTGATACTGGGAAGGGTTTTTTGTCGGACCCTGTATATCCCCAATTTATACTCATTATAGATTTATTTAAATTAAAACGTTCAATTTGCGTTAGAGACAAAATAGAAACGTAGGGTAGTTAAATGCTTCACTTTCTAGTAGTAATTTCAGTATATGTATATTATTTAATTCTGTAAAATTTTACAAGGAAATCATTATATAACAAGAAGTAGTATCCGTATCATTTGTTTCGTGAAATATTTAGTATTTTTAAATAATAAATATTTTACGATACTCTAACTGCTAATATAATTTTAATACTAAAAATATTTTAGTTTTTTAAATATAAAACGGAAAATATAAAAATAAATTTAAATACTAAGTATATTTTTTATTTTGTGTAATTAAATACTTTTTATGATTATGTATTTCAATGAGAGTTTAATTTTCAAATACATTGCAAAGAGAGTAAAATTTGCGGGGTGTTTTCAGTAATTGGTCAGTATGGCGGGGTCAGTAAGACACCACTGACGATAGTTTTATTTTTAGCAATTTTTTTGTGAAGCTAACACATTACTTGTGACTTATTTATCATATTGTGCACTATGTATTATAATCTTATTTTTCTGCACTATATGTATTTTTTGGAAAATACGCGGGGAGAAAATCCATATGCGGGAAAATGATCATCATCCTATGTGTTATAACTTTCCGCATGGTGCTTATATGCATTCAAACCTTTTAAAGAGTCAATTTAAATTTCAAGAACTAAGCGAAAACATGCTAATTTTGTAGAAGTGTGGTGTTAATTGTTCCCTTTTTAGAATAATAATTTGATTCAAAAATATCCAAAAAAGTTAAACAACTAAAATAGTTTCAGCATTACTAACTGAAAATAGTGTTAGTACTAATAAAAAATATTTTCCTTAAATTATGTTTATTTTTCTCCAGATTATTGGGTTTGTTTATAAAACCTAATCCCTCACTTTAAAATTGTGTTGTTTGTTTGTAGAGTGTGTGTATTAGTTGTCTGCTATTAATTAAATTACTTGTTTATGTATGAAATTGTATACATGCGGGAGATTTTTGGAAAGTTATAATATATATTTGTTAGTAAAGAATCTTCCAAAGAAAACATATAATGAAAAATGATTATGTTTTGTATCAGATACTTTTTACTATATATTTTAGGAAATAATGCGTTTTTTAAACCGCGGATGATTCAGAATAATATACAAAAGTTTATATTTGTCAAAAAAATAAAATATGAAACGATTCATTCCTGAGTTTACACCATCCTATAATATATTATTTACCAAAGTATTTCTCTCGAATTTTTATTCAATAGATTCCCACCGTATAAACTGAAGTATACATTATTAGCTCAAATAAATGTTGAGAATTGTCATATATTTCACATGTGTAGTATATTCCTTCCGATTCTCGTTATTATGTTTATTTATATTATCTTTCTCTTAGGCTAACGTTGTGTTATTGGTGTAGGAATATGATATACCAAAGTAATTCTATTTCTTGAAAATATCATCCTGCAACTATTTTTATGATAAAAAGAAAAAAATTTCGTAGTAGAATGTATTCTAAAGAGTTTGGAATACATTTTTAAATATGTTATAACATTTTTATAAGAAATGCATTTTATCTGGTTTAATACAATTTAGTATTTCAAATTCTTTACAAAGCACTGGGAAACGTTTCATAAATTGAAAGAATGCTTTGTTACTAAAATGATACGTATCTTGAGAAAAATCCTTTTCCAAAAATTGTGGATCCATATTTACCTCTGTGATGATTGTTAGATCTTAGACTTAGTTCTTACTTCATTAGTTCATAAAATTTACTAATCAAATTGGGGATATTATATACACTGCTGGCCACCGTAAATGCAACACCAAGAAAGACAAGATATACAACAACAAAATTTATTTTGTAGATAGCATCTTGACCAAATATCAAATGATTAAATTTATAGACTTCTGTGAAGTGTGGTTACTGCCAGAATCAGTACCTAAAGTAGCCGCTATTGTTAGAGATTGCCGCTGCCTTCCCTGGAATTGATTCAAAGGGACTTTGGATGGGTTCTTGGGTACATCATACCAAGCAGCTTCCACACGTTGCCTAAGTTGATGAGGTGTGGCCGCTGGGGGTGTAATCTGAGTCAGTCGACTGTAATCTGAGAACTCAATGTAGTGTGTCATGGTTCATGATGTGACTGAGCGATCCGTCACTACCATGCGCACAATTTGCCTGTCCTCAAGTGAAGTGGTACACTGAGGTGGATGCGATCTACCACGCCGGTCCGTTGTACCCTCCTGCATGCAAACGGTCCATATCCGCATTACAGTTGTTTAGTTTCGTCCAACACGACTACCGATTTCCCTGAAAGATAATCCACAATCTCGGTAGGCCATTATCCTTCCTCTGTCGAACTCGGATACTTGATCAAAGCTGAACGCTCTTTTCTACGAGACATAA
>BMAO01027824.1:0-24551 GCA_019973975.1 Trichonephila clavata | reverse complement strand
GTAAAAAAAAAAAAAATATTCAAAATATTCTCGAAAAACAGTGTTTAATAAAGGTTCAAAAAATGTTTCATTAATTTTTTTTGTTTCTAATTTAAATGAAAAAATTTCTGCTCTTATAAGATATACTAATCAAAATATCATTCTCAAGGTGACCTCTGAACAGCAAAAGATAATGAAGGTTTTTCTCGAATTTCTACGTTTTCTCGCTGATTTCTGGAAATATTTTTGACGTCATAATATTATAATATTATTTTTATATGTCTATTTATTCGAGAATTTTTGCATCTTTGAAAAATATTTAGAAAATGTTTCAAATATCAGAGAAAATTCTGTCGTATAATTCCAGAAAAACCTTCATTATTATTATTTGCTCTTTCGTATGTACTTTATTGCATTCAAATCGGTGCTCTAGATTTGCTTTGAGCAAGAAAGTAGAATTTCCATAAGATTCACATTACATTCATGAATTCAGAATGAACGGAGACAAAAACCTTAATAACTTATGTTATGGAGCAGTGACATCATAAGACTCTGTCTTGAAAACATCATGATCCGGAAAATTTTAGTGTGGTCAAATATTATTCCCTATATATCATCTGAAAAACAGGGAATTTCAAACAGCATATCAACTGGCAAAAGTGTTAAGACTGTATTATTATGTGATGACCAAGTGACGGATGGGTGTTTCATCCATCAGTGTACGGAAGTTAGAAGAAGATTAGACAAAGAGTCAAACAAAACACAATATATTTACAAGTCTCAACAACCAAAAACCTGAACGACCCAAGTTAGGAAATGCACGTTTAAATAACATGGAGGAAAAGCGAGGATAACGATATAAGTAATATTTAATTATAAATTTAATCACTTACTCTAAGATCGTCATAGCCGTACATAATCCAAAAAATCGAAGATACGTTTTAAGTTTATCTACTTCAAGTCGACGCTAATCCAATATAAATATCTAATTGACAAATCGTCAATCTTAAATACCGAGCAAATAATCTACGGAACACTCTCGCTTATCTTTCTATTACTTTACGCTAATCACTAACTGCTATCATTAGGATCCTAACCTCCCTCTCGCTCGAACCTGAAAGTTAATGTTTAAATATAAGCTTTAATTTGCATAAGTCACATCTTCTTCGCGAGAAAGTTTTCAATAGAATAATATTTAAAGGAAGTGTTTCCCCAAGAGGATTAGTAGGAGGTACGTGAATACAACCGTTGTCCATACCTAGATCTAATACCATAAGCAATCATTCAACTCATTTGGTTGAAATGCAGCTTTTGGTTGAGCAAGTTTGTGACTAGGTTTTTGAGATTGTGAGTCGTGCATGTTTATATGTTTCAAAAAGTATTTACTGTTTTGAATGAGTATTTGACAATGCATACTATATACTGTCTACTTTTTAATGCCTACTTTAGCATAGGGGCCTAGGGAATCAAACATTCTTAAGATTTCTCTGGCCCAGGTCCTCATAGAGTCTTAAGAGGTCTTTGTTATGGAGAAATATTTTGTAGCATCATTAAACTTGTACATTGAATTTTTACCGAAAAATGTTGTAATCTATGTAAAAAAATGTTTCTATTCTTAAAAAATAATAATGGTGGACAGAAAAAAGAGAGAAAGAAAAATATATAACGTTAAAAAAGTTCATAAAGAGAACAGAAATTTATCATTAATGCAATAAAACAATTATATCGAAATTTTTAGGTTACTATAAAGAAAAAAAAAAAAAAGGTAGTATATATATAATAACATACCGTCAACCAATTTCGTTAAGTCAAAAGATGTCGCCAAATTTGTCTTTAATAAGAAATATTCACTATGGAAACGAAGTCCAAATTTGTTATAAACAAGGAAATTATAACCCTCAGTAAAACAACTCAACCAATTAAAATTTAATGGTATTGTACAAGTTTCAGCATATTTACGGATAAAGTTCAAACTGAAACTGCTCCATGTGTTTATATTACAAATTTATTACTTATTTTTATTTTTTTAATCCACTGTAAAAAATAGTGAATTACACATACACAAATTATGCATATTAGGTTAGAGAAAAACATCCATTATTTTTACGTGAACTTCAAGACTTAATTTAGTCTGTTTCGAATTACCAATTTTCACCATTATGCACCATTTTGTTCTATAATTTGTCGCGATTTTAAAAGCAGCTTCATAATGCCTCTCACTTAGACGTCTTGGTCCCTATTCGCGGAAAACTTAAGTTATCGATTTTCCCAATCTTCTCTTCATGCCAATTTCTCACAACTCATGAAATTTTGCAATGCAAGAAAAACAATGTAATCGCTTGGTGCCAGGTCCGGAATAGATGGTGGATGCGTTAAAACTTTTCAACCTAGCTCCCGGAGTTTCTGGCGAGTCATTATAGACATGTGTGGCCTGGTGTTGTCTAGATGGAACACAACATCTATCTTATTGGCCATTTCTGATCAATCTATATCTTCAAGCGGTTAAATCGTCGCCAATAGAGATCCAAATTTAATGTTTGGCCATATGGAAGCAACTCATAATAAATGATTCCTTTCTGGTTCCACCAAATGCACAGTAGAACCTTCCTGGTTTGGCCACCGTTTGAGCTGGTTCACCGAGCTTTGACCACGATCGTTTTCGCGCAATGATGTCGTATGTGACCCATTGCCTATTTCTAATCAGCTGTTACAGTATCGAGACCATAAACACCATTTTCAGTTTCAGTCGCCGGACTTACATTTTCGCCTTTATCAAAGAAAAACTGTAAAATATATACCGAATTTTCTCTTTGCTGATTTCTATTTTTAAAACACTCTGTAACTCACAACTGATTGGACCAAATACGTCCAATATGATCACATGACATTAAAGTGATGACGATGAATCTCCAACAGAACCAAGCTCTCCCGAAGAGGGTTTAGAGCAGAGGTTCCCAAACTTTTTTGTCTCATAGACCCCTTGCCATGTTTTTCGATTTGGGGTAGACCCTGCTTACGTAAGATTGAATTTTTGCAAATTTATTAACTTAAATGTGTGTGTTTATGACAGCTTGTACAGAGCTATTTAATTTAAAAGATTTAAATTTCTAACTATAGTGAAGTTGGGAAGCAGTGAAACTTAAGAAACACATGCTAATTAATTTAAAATTCAAGTGATACATAAAATAACTGATTAAAAAACAAATGTTTATAAATGATAGGGATGAATCTGTTCTTCAATAACAAATTTTCAACATTTGTCATCAATCTTGTCAGGTTTAACCTAAAATTTCCTCGGTTAGTAGTGTCCAGCCGACAACCGGGCTGAAACTCCTTCACACCAGGAAAAGCAATTAAAAACTTGCTCCAATACTCCCTAATTCAAAATAAATAACATGTACGTCTCTTTAAAGCCACAATTGCTGACATCCATTTCTAAACTTTACTTTAAGATCTCCGCTACTTCCTATTTCAATCAGTTCCTCTTGTAATGTGACATTTTTTACTTCTATGTGACCATAGAAATTCATTGTCTTCTGTGGTAATTACCAAGTAAATGCGTTCTCAATTCAAGTTTCAAAATCTGAATAAAGGACATTTAAATGTTGAACGTAGCTTAAAATGTCATTTTCCTAGCAGATTGTCTGTCACCAATTGAGAAAATAGGAAAATTCGCTATGTCCAATATTATACTCCTTTGGGTTAATTCTGGCAAGAAAAGCTGTAATGATAATCTTGTTTTAATATGTATGCTGCCCCATAACTGCAAATTAGCCTAATTAAATTTAGTAAATAAATGTGTTAAGTAGGTAAAATCTGGTTTCCATTTGGTTTAATCTTCCTTTAAAATTAAAACCTGGTTTAAGGAGAACAAATGTCGTAGACCCCATTTGCACCTCATGGACCCCCAAATTATTTTCTTGCTGTCGTGGACCCCATACAGGTCATCATAGACCCCTGGGGGTCTATATAGACCACTTTGGGAATCACTGGTTTAGAGCTACAATCCGATCCCTCGGGAAACAACCACCCTCACGTGTCTTTATTGTAAAAAATCAAAGTTTACATTTTACATAATTCCAACTGTCTTACAAAAACATAGAAAATAATAAAATTATCCAAAACAAATGCACCATAAAGATCCCCCTCCCTAAAAAAAGCAGGAAGCATAAATAATAATATTTTTTTAAAAAATGTTTCTTTGGAATCAAAGTTTTAGTTGGCGTTACCATTTCCTTTTGATATTTCCCCCCTTAATTGGTCCTTTAGTATAATGAGACATTAACGTGAGCAAAAAGTGTGAAATACAAAATACCGAAATATGAACTTAAGAATTAAGAATGAGTCAACAATTTGTAGTGACTAAAATTTAGTACCATGTAATGCTGTCGAATAATATAAACATTATTGTTGGTTTAATTCTTAGAAATATTCGTACTATTATACAATGGTTTACAAAATAAATAAATTCTCACAGAGTATCATTACCTTTTACATACATATAGCTAAAATAAGATTTTCGAAAATTAAGAAGTCAGAATAAAATTATATATAAGAAAAACATCCATAGAATAAACAATTTTATTTTTAAAAAAATACCACAAAATGAATAATTTTTTACTTAATGAAATATTATATAAAAAAACATTTCTTTAAAATCACTGGTGTTGTAAAATGAAGCGAAATAAAAGTGCCGCTAGGCGGCGTTGATTATGACGTCAGTCTGCGAGCTGACGAATATATTCAGAACTGATTGTACTCGCGGCGATAGCCGAATGTTTAATTTTTATGTATCATAATGTGCCGTCCTCAGTAGAATAAAAGAATAATTTTCTTGAAAGACGTCTAGTCTTATTTTGACCAAAGTTCTCAGCATCTGGTAGATGCACCCTGCAATTGAATTTCTAGAATCTAGTTCGACTTGCTTTCGAATAACTGGCAAACCACAACTACAATAACTCGGGTATATAGTATTTGATTATCTTCTGTAGGATACAACTTATTTGTGCTAGGGCAATTTTTCATGAAAGGTTCATGCTACGACAGTTTTTGATGAGTGGTTCGTGCTACGACAGCTTTTGATGAGTGGTTCGTGCTACGACAGCTTTTGGTGAGTGGTTCGTGCTACGACAGCTTTGAGTGACTCGGGTTCGATAATTTTCTTTCAATGGTGTCTGCTATTACTTCTCTCTCTTGTTTTTGTTCTGTTGCATGATCAACAACAATTTTTAGTTCAATGATTCGTGCTATGACAGCTTTCAATCAGCGATGTATGATTTTTCTTTTTCATACGTCCAATTCCAAAATATTTCCAATGTAAATATTTTGAGATATATTGCAGTTCATTTTAAAATAATTTTATTTGTGGTATAAAGCTCTACAACTATGACGATTAATAAATAGATTTTATTGACAAAGTTGAAATATGAACATTCTTCCCAATCTCTATAAGGTTTATGAATTCAAAGCACATGTAATTCGCAACAGCATCTTTATTCATATGAACTTTTTCAGGCGGTTAATTTTACAGTTTTAGTCTATGGTATTAATAATATGGCTAGGATGACTCTTAAGAAATTTTAGAATTATAATACAGAGAGAAATACATATATGTTTATTTTTTAAAATTTATATTTTTGTTTAAGTAATTTCTTTGGCTTATATGAATTGGCTTTTTTCTTTTCAAATCAAAATGATGTCCCGAACGAAAGCATATTTAACATTTCATTTCCAGTTTACGATGACCCACGAGAGGTTAATAAGTTGTACTCGAATGATGTTCAGAAAACATAAGACTGTGCAATTTAAGATCCATTACTAAGTATTGCTTTTTAAAAGCTTTTAGTGCCCGCTGTTTTTCAGTGATCATGGTCACTGACTTGTGGCCGGTGTGACATGAGTTTAATCCCTAATGCCACTGAAGAAAGGGCCCTCTACCCTTTCCCCGTGTAGAGGGCCTGTGATGCATGTCAAATTTGTCGAGGCTTAAAATTCTCCGGTTGGTGAGTGTTAAAGTTCTTTAGAGAGGGTGCCACACCAAGTCAATTTGATCTTGCTTCGATATTACGAGGCCCTTTGCCGAGTCTTCGTGTTGATTTCTTTCAAAGCTTTTACGAATGCACTAAATTCATGACGGTCACATGATAATATAAACACGTGTTCTACATTGAATTCAAAACGGACAATAAACTATAGCTCGTACTTTTTATTCTATTTGTAAAAAAAACTTAGGTAAAATTTCAAATTGCATAATTGGGTAAAGATGCTCAAGAGTTATAAGAAGAAATTTCTGCAAAAAGATTTTAAAATTAAAGAAAAAAAGTTTTGTTTTATACAAGTACTTTTAAATTAAGTGACAAATATTAATTTTTTTAAAAAAAAGTTTCTGTAAAAAGAGTAATTTGGCAACAACGAAGTGCATGAATTGATTTGCTGAAAATAGATAATTGCATTTATCGTGACTATGGCGTCACATGTGTTTTTGAACTTGATTGGCTAAAAACACGTGGTTTAAAATTATCATGTGATTATGACGTCACATGAATTTAGTCCATTGTTCAGAAAACATAGCCGCCCCATCTAGTATGGTGGTTATGACACTCGGCCCGTAATCGAGTGGGCTCGGGTTCGAGTCCCTAATAAGGCATGGATGTATCTTCGAGAAAAGAAGTCGGGCTTTCACCTGAAATGGATCCCCTTCTCAAATGGAAAGCAGCACACTCCTGTTCTATGCTGAGACCATCATTTGTAATAAAAGGCTATATTCTTCTGTCTTTGTATTGTATGTTTCTGTACGTCTTTCGTATGTATCCCAGTTTGATACACACGAGAACAACAACAGAAAAAATTGATAAATAGGAAAGGAAACTTTGTTATTAGGTTATTAATTAAAGAGTAAAGAAAATCCATTATGAATCTCTATGAATAAGGAAATCCTATAAATCCCTATATTTAGTAATTAAAAATACTCATTTTTTTTATGCATTTAACAATTCGTAATGATTAATACCTTTTTTTTTGCCCTCATTCACTAGTCTTGTTTGCTATATGTTGAAATAAGGAATTTAATTTCAATTTTAAGACTTCTCCTGAGAATAGGTCATCGAATTTTTTTGCATTCTTTCATTGAAAAATTGGATTAAAAGTTCTTACTCTGGCTGGAATTCATACAATTTTATCCAAATAGGTCGAAGAATAGTTCATTATATAAAACTTAATTTAAATTCTTTTTTAGAAAAAAAATAAATTTATTTGAACTTTGAGAAAAAGATAGGAAAGCAAGTAGCACATTTTAGACACGTGTTACAAAATATATCCAGTTCTTTTTATCAGAAAATTACACATCTAGTGTTTATGTAAGAGACTGAGAAAATTCCTAAGCCCATCTCTCATTAACGAACACGCATTGATATTATGATAATTATGTCAACAAAACGACAGGAGGAAAAAAGATGAATGAATGAGAGTGGAAAAAATATTACTCCTGATTTCCTTGTTTCCTGTAGCGTGTATCTTACAGAACAAAGCGATTATGCGATATTTTTTCCTGTTCTTCACGTTTTTCTATTTGATTATTTCATGAATCTTTCCTACAGGAATACAGCTCTAAAATTGCAAAAATTTGTTGAAAATAATTATATGAATTTGAGGTATTATATTCATATTTTGAGCTTTTTTAGTCAGATGTTGAAAATGCGTAAATAAGGGTGTTTAGTAATTTAGGGCTTGATAGTTCTCGTAAATGCGTATCAAGTTTTCAGTAAATTAATTTTATGATGTTTATTTTATGGGGAAATAAAATTCATCTTGCGCTGTACAGATAAAAAAAATTATATTTTACGTATGATTACGAAGGAAAGAAATTACTGGTAGTTAAAGGCGGGGGGCAAAGCATATAGATAAACATGATTCGGGGGAAATTTAGTTTATTCAATTTTAATATGCCATTGTATTTATTGGAATCGAATACACTGCATCTTGAAGAGAGAGATTTCTGTGGAGTTATACATTGATTTCTACTTTGAAAGTATTTTTGTTTCATAATGATTTGTGATAAGTGTGATTTGAAACTATTAATATTTTGAACATTGATCCTAACATTCAAAAACGTATGCAAAACTTAAAAAAATTACGTTATTACAAAATCTTATGAAAAGATAAATGTGTTTACTTTTATTACAAGCTTCAATTTCAATTAGTGTATAAGAATCTAGAAATTCAAAGGCCAGTTTCTAGATTCTTTTATATATTTATTTATATTATTATTTATTTACTTGTTTATTTTTTACTAAAAAAAACAACTTTTATAGCTTGAAAGCAGTTTTAAGCATGAAAAATACAATATATGTATAAGATAAATATAATTATATGCAACTTGAGTCTTTGTGATTGATTGACTGCTTGTTAAGTGGCGCGGTAGCCAAGTGGTCAAGGCATCGGATCATGGCTAGCGTGTCATGAGTTTGAGCCCAGTACCACTGAAGACACGTCGTGTTGGGGAGCGATGCACGTTAAGTCTGTCGAGAGCTCAAACGCCCTCCCGTTGGTGTGGTGCGGAAGTTCGGAGAGGGGGGGGGGTGCCAGCTTAGGTGTCGTCCGCGTCACTTGACCATGATTCAAAATTACGTGGTCCTTCGCCAAAAGCCCTCTTGTAGCTGAACAGTGCGACATTAATATTCACCCACTCACTCACTCACTCACTCACGACTGCTTGTTAAAGTCACCCCTAACGAAGCAACACGAGGGCTGTAAGCAACGGTTTTCGCAATTTGGAACAATGGTTAAATAATAAGAATGATGATTAAATTAAGGTTAAATAATGGTCTGAACAGGCAATCTACTCTCGAAACTTACTCACCTCCCCAATGTGAGGATATTGAGCCTCGGTAGATTTAACGTGGATATCAGTGCTTTTACAAGGTGGGTTTTCAGTAGCATCAGGACTCGAACATCGCTTGACTAGAGCAAGGTTGGTCACAACTTCACTACCATGATCTCATGCAGTGGCGTAACGTACATCTCCGCATTGCCAGGGGGGAGGGGTTCAAAACCTGACTGCAAGTATGTGTTTGGGCTGGAGGCCTAAAACCTGACTTTGTAGGGAGTTTAATATTCTCCGTTACGCCACTGACCTCTTGGGTACAGTGGCTACCATAAATTGTCTGGGTAGAAGGAATGTCATGTGCGGTATAGTTCTATGAATAAATTCGAGCGGGCTTTACCTTTTTTTTGTTTCAGATTTTATGTTCCAGCAATTGCATTAAATTAAATTAAGGCGACATTAAACTTATCAATAAAAATAAGCCGTTGCATTTTTCGATGGCCAATCTGACTGGGAAGTGTAGCATCAAATTCTAATCCGATATACAATTAATTTTAAATAGTTATGTTAGTTAAATGTGTTAGCTCTAAGTGTGACGGTAATAAACAGTCAATCCATGAAACAATTAATTAAAAAATATTTATAGATTTTTGAGCTTTGTCCCCCCTCCCCACACACACAATCTTACAAAACCTATACCTTTGTAAATATTAAACACGTTTTATTTCCTGAGAGTTTTATTTTATCGATGCAAGCTAAATTTCTTTTCTTTTTTTTTTAAAATATCCTAAGGCCATTTTTTTTTCTGTTCTGAATATTAACTTGTGTAATTTTTCTATACATAATTACTCTCTCTCTTCTCTCTCCAACACACTATAGAAGTTCATAAATTTAAGTTTGTTCTAAGTTTTTAAAAAAGTTTCCTAGTGTATTTAACAATTTCATGTATTTTTCGGGAAGGGGTAGCTCAAATATAATTATTAAAAATCAACAAAGAATCAGGCATTCAAATCTATGCGGACTTTTGTCCCAATAATAAAAAAAATTTAAATTACTAAAAATAATTAAATTTTTTAAAAATATTAAATATTTTTTTTAAAGTTTAAAAACTTTCAAAAATTTAAATTTCTTAAAAAATTTTAAACTATGGCTTGCCAAATTTATACTGTCAAATTTTTATCAGAAACAATTTAATTGAATAACCTAAAGAGAAAAAATTATATGAATTACGTTTAATATTACTTTCATCCGAACTTGTTTTAAGAAAAAGTCTATTGTGTTGTCTTAAATATAAACATTATTCAAGAGTTTTTGCGGAAATCAGAATACACTCCATGCCAAAAAAAAAAATTATACGAATATATCCAAACCATGTATTACAACTTAAAACATTGCATTCTAAAAATAGACATTAATTTAAATCTCTTATGCCTATTAATAACTCGTGAGCCAGAGTAAAATTTAACAATGGCGAGATCTACGTGTAACGACGTATAAAACTCCAAATGATTATTATCAACAAATGCTACGTAATATACTTTTTTAAAGAAAAAATATTTTCCCCTTGATTCTCAATTCTCCATTTGAAATTGAATGGGCAGGAAAAAAAGAGGCTTAGCGAAAATTAGTTCCTATAAAACCATTTTTACCTAAGAATTAACACTTCCATAGGATCTTCTGCCTTAAGGAATCTAATTTATGTTATTTTTTGTGTATATATATATATAAATCTTTACCAATTTTTTCTAATTTTAGTAATAATATATTGTTTTTCTCTTTTGAATTTTAGCATATTTTTCTGAAAATGTACTAAACGAGTCTAAAAACAACTAAAAAATCCCCATATCTCTATTTTTTTTTATTTAAAGCTGTTGCATGTAGTCGGATACCTTAACACGAAACTTTTTTTTGTGACATGTTAATTATTTTATTCAGAATTGTGTTAATTTAAAATTATTTAATAATTAAATAATTCATTGAAAATATACAAATGCGAATGCCTTTTAAATTCTTAAAAAAAAGAAAGAAAAAGAGCAGCAATAAATTATGCAAAATTTCAGTTTCTTCGTTTTTTCAAAAAAAAAAAACACCGAGTGTTTGGTTTTTTCACAACACATGTAAAAGCACGCACATTTTTCGTTATCTTTTCAGTTTTATTGAAAGATATCCAGAGAAAAGCTGAAATAATACCCTATACATCAATCACGCGGCCAACTTTTCCGAATTTGTGAAACATTTTCTCTTAGCAATCGGATTGATTTTCGGATGCGGAGAAAGTGAACCGGTGTTGGCCTCAATCAAAGGTGAAGTGTTTATGCCAACCGGGAAGGTGTTCGGTTCTCCATATACGGCTCGGTTTCCGAATGTGTTCTACTTGGCCAGTCGGTCAAGTTCTTGCTTGATGCTTGTGCTTGCTTTTCACCAGACGAGATGGATCAGATTCCTACGTGGAAAAACTAACACGTCGCGCTCCCGCTTACCTAAATATACTTTTCCTTTATGGAAATTATGATTCGCAACAATTGGTGTCGTTTGTTTTCTTTCATTTCTAGTTTCCGAATTATCTTTCACCTTTCTCCATCGTTAGATGAGCCTCAGATATTGTTTCTCAAACTGTGGGACACGGGCGTATTAACCCTACGAGGGGAGCGCGAGCATATTGAAAAGTCGAACACCAAAGATTATTTTTAAAAAGTATTAATTTACTAAAAGTAAATAAACTAAAAAAAATTCTGACATAATAAAAAAAAATACTCATTTACACTGATATAATACACTTATAAATATATTTTATATATTAATATATTTATAATTAATATATTTTATAATTAATTTATAACAATACTAAGTTAAGAAAGAACAAGTTTACTAATTACCATGGACCCTATGGGCTTGTTATATATAAAATTATATGAAAAATTAACATTTATCTTGATAATTTGTATGGTTTATAATGAATCCCTCAAATACCGATTAAAAATTTTGCTATTTGCTCTCCAATGAGCGCATGTGGTGCATTGGGGGGGGGGGGGAGAAAAGGAATAAACAAGCAAACTTTCTGAAATAAGTAAATCCTTCGCAAACAATGTAAAAGTCATTTTATTGCATTTCAAAGCCTTCGGAATAATTTTATGGATAGCAGTTCATAGAAAAGATAGTACTTCGGAAAGACGTATATGTCCGGGGTAATTAAGGCACCGGTTTAGCAAAACGTTTATGTACGCCGGCAGCACTTAAGAGGTTAAAGTCGTGTTGTAGGTTTAGCGTCAAAGTATAGTATTACTGAATTCAATACATTGTTATTGTATGGAGGGGGATAAAAATTATGATTGAATATTGTATGGCAAATATTGAAGTTTGAGAAGCACTGGTCCAAGGGGCCTTTGGTATGTTCATTTACTTTAACATTATATTCAAGGTGCCATTCTTAGGCAATGCTAACATGGGTTCGTGCCTGGTGTTGAAAATTTTTTCACACCTTGCTTTGCTGTCTGTTGAATAAAACTTGGGTTTAATTATTCAGAAATGTCGAGCAGCAAAGTCTGTTATACGCATTTGGATTTCGATGATGTTGATAAAAAGTTTGTTGAAGAGTAACAATTACATTAAAACGTTAAATTCTTTACTTTTATTATCATTGAAATTTGATTAAGTAATAAACTTCAAATATGTTTGTGTGGATTTTAGCATTGTTTATTTTAAACAAATTAAAATAAATTCAACAGAAAATAACAACAGGTTACTGATGTATCGAAAAACAAATATTAAAAGTATGTTGTTTTGTCTTTTTATTACGTTCCTAACCATCTTTATCATGAAATGTAGAAAAACGACAAATTAAATTGGTCTACACAACTCAATAAATTTAGAAATGCAATAACTATAAATTAAGTCTAGTCCATAAATGTGCTCTAAAAGTAATTAATAAAAAATGATATTTCAGACAGAGAAACTTGATACTTAATGTGATCTGTTCGGGTGAGTGAATATTAACATCGCACTGCTTTAGCTACACGAGGGCTTTGTGATCTGTTCGGAGAGTTAGGCAATTGCACGCTACCATCGATTGTGAATTTTGGTGAGTGTGAAGTTTGCGGAGCAGGTGGTGGCAATTTTCATTTTACCCTTGGTCGCAAAAATTTTAATCTGGCCCTAATTATGATTATAAAATTTATTATGATTGTGAAATCGTAGTTCGTAACAATAGATATCATGTATTTTCCTTCTATTTTTAATTTTCAGACTTATTTTTCTTATTGTTAGACGAGGATGATGAATCTTTAGTGGGGCTGTTTGTTCTAATACTTCCTTGTTTAGTAAATACTAGAATATGTATCAGTGGCACTTTTTTTAAAAAAATTCAGAAACACATGTTTTCTGAAGGAAACTGGGACGTGAAAATGCTTCTAACTTAGCATTTTTTAAATTTTATTTTTAAAAAATAGAGGGCACCTTGCTGCATCCTTAGAAGCATTATTTATGAGAATTCGATGAATAGAAAGCTAGAAAATTGAATTTTAAAATTGTTAACAAATGTGATGTGTTACTGTGATTCAGGTACACTTTTTTCAAAATCCGTATTGTATTCAATATGTATAGTAAAAAACTAATTTTTCTATACAAAGAATGTAATGTTCTGTATTGTATGTTCAGATTTATTGAAAATTTTACATTTTTTGTGCAAAAATTACGGAAAATTTAAATTATTAGTTTCAAAATTTTAAAATAAAATTTTATTTTGGAAATATTAATTGTGTCTAGTTTTGCATTTATAAATACTCAGTATAGTTCTTAAATTATATAAATCAAGTGGATATAGTACAAAGTGGATCTTGAGGATTTTTCTAAATTAAATACACAGCTTGTAAAATAGACATTTCTTTTTCCTAACTGCCTATTGTAAACATTTGAATGTTCATGAATAACTCTATATGTTTATTAATCTGTTGGTTTTACTTTAAAATAAATAAATATTCATATATATATGTATGAATACCAAAGCAGAGATTCTCAAGTTATAATTTTTAAAAACATATTTCCATTTAAATTAGACATCAAATTAACTTCTTAAATTCATCAAAGACATTTTCTTTGTGTATTTTTATAACAATAAAAATACGTGTAAGGAATTCTGTAATATCATGTAATGATGCTGTTCAAAGTGAAGTAAAAATATTAAAACTTATACACATGAAACTTTGGTATTTTAAATGGAAGAAGGTGTGAATCGTTGATAACACGTGTTGATGAAGTAGGGAAAGGGTAATTGAAAATACTTCTAAGGAATCTAGAATTTTAAACTTACAATTTAAAAACTGAGAAATGATGCAAAATAATCCAATTAACAATGGTAGGGCTTTATAATGTATTAAAAAATATTATTTTACAAATCATAGATGAAAATATCTTTATTTGCAATTTTCTCAAATTGCATTTTTTAGTGATTCCGGTACACTTTTTTCAAAATCTCCTTTATCTATAGTACTGGTATTTTGTATACTATAAGATCCATAAATTTTCAACAAAGTGAATAAATTTTTTTTTCAAATAAACATTCACAAATTTTACATATAGCACAATTTCTGCATAATATTAAAAGGAAATTTAAATCACTAAATTAAAATTTTTAAAAATTTTTACAAATTTATTTTTTGAAATTTAACTTAATTTATTTTATGGATTGTTTTGTTTTCCAAAACTCTGCAAAATTTTATAGCTATATATGCAGTGGATTTTATGCAAAGTGTACTTAAAGGTGAGAACATGCCATGAAAATAAAAAAAATAAATAGTTAATGATTAATTATTACTCATACAGATTTATTTGTATTTAAAAAGGGTTTTTTTACATTAACAGGCACATAAAGTTACAAACAATTCAAAATAAAAATTTTAGTTCCGTTGCTTTTAATTTAAGTAAGTGAGAGCCATTTAAATTTGGTGCAATAAAGGTTCATTTTTCCTTGTCGCAGATGTCCCAGTTACCTTAAACAAAACACTTCAAAATAGAATGAACTGTAAAAATAATTTATTTTACAAATACTATATTATTCTTTCACATGGAGTACGTTCTTGTGATAATTTGTTATATATTATATTTAGTTAAAAATTATTTTTAAAATAAGTTTTTTAACAAAAAGTTTTCGAGGAATCGAACTAAAATTCTCTCGTTGAAATTAAACAACTTTTTTAACCTTTGAATTAATCCTGGTTAGATTAATGAGCGGGGAAAAAACACTCCAAATAATTTTCGCGTTGTTGAGAATTTAGATTTCAAAGCATTAGCGGCTTCCTTTGTGTGTAACGTTAAAAAATAACGGAATATCCCGTCTTTCAAAAATGCTTTACAATTTTTCCCTGTCAAGTTTATCAAAGTACGAAA
This sequence comes from Trichonephila clavata, assembly GCA_019973975.1. Classification (NCBI taxonomy): domain Eukaryota; kingdom Metazoa; phylum Arthropoda; class Arachnida; order Araneae; family Nephilidae; genus Trichonephila; species Trichonephila clavata. The sequence continues at coordinate 9,370 of BMAO01027824.1, read as the reverse complement.
ATATTAGTTACTATCTTAATATCGCATCAGTTTTTAAAGAGAGAGGGGGGGGGAGACAATTGGTGGTAAAATTTGTATTGGATATTGGAAAACATGCTTGTGAAACTTTCATTCTCCATTTTCCTAACTTCAGCATCATACCCTCTTGAGAGTTTTCTACTTTTAAGGAAACTGCGTCAAAGCCCCAATCTTTGTTCTGGAAACAGGCCTGTACTATGAGTTACCAGTGGGACTCTTAATAACTGAGAGCACTTTAGACCAGTGATCTTCAAACTGTTTCAATTCACGGAACCCCTAGAACTTGAAGGTATTTTCGCGGAAAATCCCTGGAACAAGATAATGTTTTCGTAGAACCCATTCCATATACATACTTAGCAGAATATATCTCAAAATAATATTTAAAGTATATTAACAGGTTATAGATACTTTATGTAAAGGCAATTAATGAAAATATTAAATTTATATTATTAAAAAATTCCAATCAAATTTTTTAATATAATTTAATCATTAATAATGCTAATTTGTGATCCAAGAGTCACCTACTCATGAATTACATTTAGTAACTGGGATATGTGCTTGCTTTTTTCACACAAATTGTTGGTCTAGGTCTTTTGAAATTAAATGCAATCGCATTACATATTCCGAGTTTAGTATATTTACATCTGTGTGAGAAATGCTGTGCCTTTTTCCCTAAAATTTAGGAGCTGTCCTTGCTTAAATTCAGATTTTATCACACATCAAATCTGTTGATACGTTGTTTCCTCTCCTTCATTGTATGTGCTTTTTCCACAAAAGCAAAGGTACATTTTCAATTACAAAATTATTTAGTTTTGAAAGACATTGTGCTAACTAAAGAATTTAAAAGCACTAGAATATTCAGAATCTAGTTGGAAATATGTATAAAGATGAAACGTTTTAATGTTCTTTTATCATATTCTAAAAGTTTAAAAAGTGTTGCAAAATAAAGTTATTTTACACAAATAAAATTTTCAGTTTTAATTTATGGGATAAGTTTTAGATATTTGTAACTACATAAACTTCGTTCAGAATCAGACATTGTTTTCTTTTTTTCCTTCCAAATATACTTTATAATGTACAAAATTATATTTACCGTATAACATAAAACACGTGAGAAAACACAGTAATATAATATTACACGAACACAATAAACTGAAGTAATAACAGAGTACAAGCCACGAATCTATTCTAATATATAAAAGAAAGAGTTTGTGTGTGTTTGTGTGTTTCACCTATTCCGACCAAATTAAGCAACCCAGGAGTATGAAACTTGGCATGTAGAAGCTATAGGTCGTTATGCTATTAACCTCGAAGAGTTTTTTTCGAAATTTGCTTTAAATTTTTTTAAAATTCAATTTTTATGCGATTTTTCAGCTAAATGGAGATACGACGTCATCAGCCATGTCAAGTCTTAACTTTGCGAAAATTAATATTTTGAGCAGTTTTCGAGGGGATTTTAGCACAGTTTATAAATATATTTATTCATGGTTGTATTTATTCGTTTTTTTAACTCTTTGGGGAGGAATTACATTTGTTTTTGGAAAAATCGTTGTCAAAAAATGTTTTTTTTTTAATTTCATTTTTCTGATTGGCAACACTAATTTGATAACAGTAGATTTTTGTATTTGATTCACAACGTATATCTTTTTCGCTACTTTAAAAAAAGAATGGTTTTTTTTTACAACTTTTTCAGACTAAATGGTCATTCTATACGGATAAAATGGGGCAATATGTACCGTTAAAGTGTGATGATAATTCAGGCGATTTCATTTAGTTCTAAGCTTAACTTTAGCGCCGAAAAACCTGTGTCATGATATGAACTTCAGATAGATTGTAACCGCCAACGTTAGTGGGTGATACTTAAGTTTATCCACCGTATTAAATTTGTGAAACTGTGCATAATGTTTGCTTATAATTATTTCTTAAACTTTTGTGGTTTGTAACAACTACCCATCTTGCAAGGCCTAAAGCTACTATTTTTATTGTTGTGAACCACTTTTAAAGATATTTACTTTCCATAAAGTGTTCTATTTCATTTTATGCTTCTGATTAATCTTAGTTGTACTATCAGCATAAAAAAGCTTGATTCCACTCTACAAACCTTTTTGCTGTATCTAAAAAATTTCTGCTTCTCAATGCTGTTATTCTTAGAATTTTATGTTATTCTAAGAGGCAATAATAGAAAAACGTTTGTTCATATTTTGGTACAAAATAGTTGCAAGGACCTTGGGTTTACACGTTTGCTTTTCCTTATTCTTGCTAACCTGAATGTTGGTGGTATTATCAATCACGGTTGTGCTTGGGCTACAATTCATTTCATGTTCATATCATGACAACAGAAGGTGGTCAGCCCTAAAGTAAGAAAAGCTATTAACTAAATCATCATCTGAATGTTAGTATACTTTAGCGGTACATCTTGCCTATTTCCATCCTAATAGCATAACAATTCAGTCTGAAAAAGGTTGCCTTCTTCGTAATTCCATGTAGTAAAATAGTACAAAAATGTAGCCTATAACAAAAAGAAAAAGGCACTCACTTCAAACTAATTGGGATTGTCACTATCCTGATTTTCATCACAGTCAAATTGGTGACATGCATCCTGGATGTCAAAACAACAAATATATTTTTTTTTTGAAAAAGAAAGAATTATAAGATTTTGGTGGGAAATAGCACGATTTGAGTGGTCCAAATTTTGCCTACGGTGATGTTAATACACAAGAATACAGATTTTTATTTACGTATAAGATTTTCTGACATGTTCCTTTTTTTTTCTGTGGTGTTTATGGTAGTTTCATCTAAATCAGACATTTGCTTATCTATTTAAGGTTGCTTTTCGGTTTGAATTGATGTTTTCTAGGTTACTTCATATATATTTACGTTTATTTTATTCATGTTTAAATTTTTTTATATTTTAAAGTTTTCTGGCAAAATTAAGGCTTAATTTTATTTTGTTTTCTATAACCATTTCATTTAAATTATGGTATATTTTCTATTCTAGTGTCTCACATATGCAACTTGGCAATTGTTGCAATAATACGTCAGTACCTTTTCTTTTTGTTATAAGCTATCTTCTGGTACTATTTTGCTACATTGATGAAACATGGAATTTGCCGATAAAGGTAAAAAGCAATAACATTTTTGGAGCTTATGTATTATTGCAAAAATTGCCAAATTAATTAATAACTCGCCAAATTGGCAACCATATGCTTCATTTCATGTAATGTCGCCAATAGGTTGCGATAATATGTAAGTACCATAGAAAATGACACTCCATTCAAACTAATTGGGATTATCAGATTGCCGATATCATGATTTAAGTTAGAATTTATGATACTTACATATAAGCATCATCACAGCCAATTTGGTGCAATCCTAATCGCTTCTTGATATTAAAACAAAGATTCTTACATGTTTTTATATATATTTAAAAAAATCAGTCCCATTTTGTTGGGATTTGCTTAGTGCCAGTTTGGTTGTAGTGATGCTAATACGTAAGAACACGAAGGCTAATATGAATTTTTATTTACGTATGAGATTTTCTGACATATTTTCCAACATGTTATTAAATAGATTTTGGCATATGTTCTACATGCTGCGTATTTTATTTTTTCTCCTCATAGTTTTTATAACCGATAAGTACTCCTTTTTTGATCTCATGGAAAGATGTTTAACTTTATTCATCAAGAAGATCTTCATGGAAACTATTGATGTGATTGAATGCATAACAAAGTAATTTTCTTTTGGACTTCAAAATTCTGAGTTAATGCAATTTTTTGTTGTGTTGCATTATAGTTTAATTTTTCTTCTGACAATCGGTTCTTCATATAGATTTTTGAAGATTTTATACATATGCATTGTATATAATTGTTGCATATGTATACATTTCTATGACATTTTTTTTTTGGTTGAAAAAAAGATTAGTGCTTTTTTTCCTTCATCAGCAAATATCATGTTTTCATCATTACAGGAAAAAGCTACAGATGCTGATTAATGTTGATCAGATTTTTTGTCACATGGCATATTATGGCTTAATTTTGCCTCTGACAATATTCAAATATATAAATTTATTTATACCATTTGTCATCCAAAAGTGTTTGTGGAAAAAAGATGCACATGATACGATTTTCTCATATTTCTCTGGATTTCTTTAAAATTCAATGTTGATGCGATTTTACTTCTCATGACATCAAGGTTTAGTTTTGCTTCTGATATGTTCCTTTTTTAGTTTTATATAGATCATATAATTTATACATATGATGTCCATATATGATATGTTTCATTGATCACTAATTATTTTTCATTGTATTTTCTCATTTGTTTGTTCTTTTTGACTGAATAACAAATATTTTTAATCGAAATATTGCAAAAAAGTATTGTTTAAAAATTAATTTTTTATCATCAAGGTTTAGTATTTCTCTCATTAGGTTCTAATTTTTTAAAAGCACTTTTTAATCTGTTTTAGATGGGTTTTTTTTTATTTTGGTTCTTGCTAATTTAATTTTTTCTCTATTGTATTACATCTAAATTTTATATTACATCTAATATAGATGTTGGATAGTATTACATCCATTCCTCAAGTAATTTAATGCGACAGTGTGAATTTAACTTAATAGTTTATTATAATATAGGCCTATTTTGGATATTTTTTAAAATTTTAGTTTGTACTATTTTAATTTTTTTCCAATTGAAGGCTTCCTAATATTTTATTTATGATAGTATTTTAGTGAAATGGTTTATCATAATTAATTTTTTCTTCTGATTTATATATTTCATGTTATTTTACTCATAGTTCCCATAGCAGAAATATACTACTATTATCACTTTTCCGTTATAATTTGTATTTATATTTTCATTCCTATTTACCTTTTTAGCATGTTAATTTTCTCTCTTACATTACATACTTCATATGAAATCATTCTTAACTGTTAAGCAAAATTTCAATATGAACACTCATAAAATAAAATAACTTCTAACTTTTAGATACACTGCCCTGTAATGGCTCAATCCTCTTTAAAATGTATCATGTTTGCAAAAAAAAAGCTGGATTTTTTAAAAAAATTAACCTGTGCGAAGAACGGGTACGACACATGTGAAATCAGTGTTGCCAACTTGGCGAGTTATTTTGAACATTGGCATTGGTGCAATAAAATCTAAGAACCTACATTTTCTTCCATTGAAAAAGGTTACAACTTTTCGTGATACTTACGTATTAGAGTCACTGCAGCCAAAGTGGTACTTTTTTCACCAAAATTTGATTTTTTTCCTTATAAGACACATAAGAATCTGTTATTTTGATATCGTGGTGCAAATTTTGCTGCGGTGATGCCAATGCATAAGTACCCTTTTCCTTTATTGGCAGATTCTATGTTTTTCCATTGTAACCAAACAGTAGGAAAATGTAACTTTAGAAAATGACACTCAATGTAAACTGAGATTAACAGATTGTCAATATTGTAATTTTAAGTTAGAATTTCTATTTACGTATAATATTTTTTGTCATGCTTTTTTTTTGTTTTGAGCTGCTTATGATAAGTTTCATCAAAATCAAATCTTAATTTATCTATTTAAAATACCCTTTTTTTTATTTCAATTAATATTATAATTTCAATATACTATATGTAAGGTTACTTTTATATTTCTTTTTCAATTTTAAATATTTAAGATTTTCTGTTATGTGCTTTTTTGTTGTTGTTCGGAACTGTTTATGGCAATTTTATCAAAGTTAGGGCTTACTTTTTCTGTTTTAATAACCTTTTAATTTAAATTAATATTATAATTCCTATTTCAGTTCTGAACTAATATTCTATATTAGATGTATTACTGAGATGTTAGATAGTATTATATGAAGTATGGGTGCAATGCTAATTTAATTTTTTTCAGTTGAATGCTTTCTAATATTTCTTTTTCATGATAGCATTTAGTGAATCAGTTTATCATCATTCATTTTTTCTTTTGGCTCATCTATTCCATGTTATTTCGCCCATAGTTCCCATAGCAGAAACTCACTACTGCTATCACTTTTCTGTAATAATTTTTATTTATATTTGCATTCATTCATATCTATTTACTCTTTAGCTTGCTAATTTTCTCTCTTACATTGAAATATTTGTTTTTGTTAAATTATTATTTACTTTGAAGCCAAATTGCAATTTGTTTAAAATTAATTCTAATGTGAACATTGATTTGAAAAAAAATGTTTTTAATTTTTGGTTTTCTACTTCATACAGGGTTTTACCCTCCTTAAAAAATATTATAATTGCTATGATAGAAGAATTTTTGTTTTTAAAACTTAACCCGTGCGAAGAACGGGCATTTCAGCTAGTGTTTTATCAATGGCGCCAATTGATTTGACGCTTTCTTTTCTTTTCTAAGCGTTCCCGCTTACATGGCTACTTTCGGCATACGTTCTATTTTCACTTCCTGTAAAAAAAATGCAGATAAGGTTATAATTACGACAGTCACCATTTTTAAAGTGGGAAAAATGTTTCTCTTAGCCGTGAGAGGGTTAAAGAAATAAGGAAGATATAATTTAAGATACACACATTTTCTACTTCACACAATGACTTAAATTTTTTAAAAAAAAACCTGGAGTCTCAAATGACATAAAAATAAACAATTTACATAAAATTGGAAAACTTCGTGTAAGAAAAAGTTCTTGGTTATGAAAGAAACCAGTTTAAATTAAGAACATCAAAGAAGTAATCCGAAATAAGTCAAAAGAGTACGTTGTCAAAGGACGTGTTTTAAAAAGAGCAGTGACCGCGAGAAATTTTCAAGGATTTACCGAAATATTTCGAAATTTCGAAAGTAAATGCTAAAAGATTGAACTTAAACAGTCCTGTTCCTTTCATAAATGTTTTAAAATTAAATATATTCACTTCTTGCGAAATTAAATGCATGGGTAATACATTATAAAATAATAAAAGACTAGCTACGAATACTAGAATCCAAAGAGGAGATTTAAATACTGATTAATTCATGTGCTTTATTTCTTGGGCGGGATTAGAATCAACACCAGTATCGTTAAAATGCAAAAATTATTTATTTTCTTAAAAGGCATAGATGTGGAAATTTGACCTTCGTGGTGGGATCTACCTGACTACACGTTCGGAATTGTTATTTTGAAAGTGCACACACACATTAATGATTTTTAAAAAAATATTTAGTGTCACTTCAATTTGAATATACATATATTTCTCCAAAAATGATAAAATTATGACATATTTTCAAACATTCTGCAGTTATACATATTATTTCTATAATACTAAAATTTTGCCTAATATGTAGTTAGACTTTTGTACAGAGCTTGAACTAGGATTTTTGAAATGTATAATTTAGATATTTTCATATATTAATATATCGGAATAAAAAAATTTTAACCAAGAAAACTAACATACCAGGTTATTATTTCAATTGACAATTATTCTGAAAATAATGTGAATTTTTCAAAAGTACTTGTTCAAACTTTGTAGAGGTCTTAGCTATAGAAAGGTTAAATATTATTATTATTGAAGTATTTTTTATAAAAGGAGAGTAATTTGAAAATATGTCATTTTTTCTTAAATTTTGTGCCCAAAAAATGCACCTAAGTGATAATATTCTTAAATCAATTATATCTACAAGGGGTGATCAAATGAAAAGGTACGAAACGACATAAAAATGAAACAGTTAAATATTTGCATATTCGCCAAGGGAGATGTAGCGAGACATCTCGGGATGCCATTGGAGACTCTGACTGGGATCGGATCATGCGCGGGTGCCCGCATGCGCAGGAGAGAGCAAAGCTCTTATAAAAAGCGGCATCCAAATGATGCGAGCACAGAATTACTCGAGCATAGAAAAAGCATTAACTCCGATGTGTCCTGTGAGACACTCCGACGCCTACGCAGGTCCATCAAGAACAAAAGACCGGGGCTGCTCACGGAGGGTGTGGTTCTGCTCCATGATAACGCGCGTCCACACGTCTCCAGAGTCACACAAATGGAACTGGACAAGTTCCAATGGGAGACGTTGGACCATCCGTCTTACAGTCCGACATGTCACCCTGCGATTTTCATATGTTTGGTCCACTGAAGAAACACCTGAAAGGAAAGCGCTTCAACTCGGACGACGTACTCAAGGACACTGTGAAGGACTAGGTCTCATCACAGCCACAGTGAATTTTGGGAACAAGGAATCCTGCGGCTTGTTCATCAGTGGGATCGTTGTGCTCAGGCCTATGGTGTATATTTTGAATAAAGTCTATATTTGTACCCACCGTGTCGTTTCGTACCTTTTCATTTGATCACCCCTTGTATATATATATAAGGAGAAAAGCGACTCACTGACTGACTGACTAATCACGATATTTCCGGAACTATTCAACTTACAGCTTGAAATTTGGTAGACATGTTCCTTTCATAGAGTAGAGATCGCTAAGAACGGATTTTTTGCGAAATTCGAACCACAAGGGCGTTACGGGGGGGGGGTTGAGTGGCGTTATAAGTAATTGTTTCATTTTCAAACTACTCGACGTACAATCTTGAAATTGGGTAAGCAGATTCCTTTATAGGTAGATATCCACTACAAAATGAGTTTGGTGAAAATTGACCCCAAGTGACATTGCGGGGCTTAGGGGTGTTATAGATAATTATTTCCATTTTTAAACTATGAGACGCACAGTCTTTAAATTTGATAAATAATTACTTTCATAGAGTAAGATCAGATACAAGATGGTTTTTGGGAAAGTAACCCCTAAGTGCGTTGCGAGGGGGGGGCGGTTAAGGGGCGTAATAGATAAATATTTTTCGTTTTTAAACTACTTGACCAACCTGCTGAAAATTGGTAGACATGTTCTTTCATGGGAGTAAATATCCACTACAAAATGGGTTTTGGGGAAAATGACCCCCAAGGGTGTTGCGGGGGTTAAGAGGAGATATAAATAATTATTCCGATTTTTAAACTATTAGATGCACAGTTTTGAAATTTGGTAAGCAGATTCCTATCATAGAATAGAGATACGCCACAAATGCGTTTCGTCAAATCGACCCCCAAGTGGCGTTGAGGGGCGTATATTTTTTCAATACAATCAAATTATTAATGCTAGGACTTAATATCAATAATTTATACATATATATATATAACCAGCAAAAATTTATTAAAAGCATCATGAAATACCCAGCGAAGCGGGCGGTAACAGCTAGTATATGTATATATAAACTGGCCTCTAAAAATCAAAACACTAGACATGCTCAAGCTCGCTATTAAAAAATGACAGCAAAATAAATCATTGTTAAATGAATGATAATCATGTACTTTTAAGAATCTTATATGAAAAAAACGATAGTCCTAACTTTTATTTAAAAGAAGATAT
>BMAO01027823.1:0-19819 GCA_019973975.1 Trichonephila clavata | reverse complement strand
TTTCTCACTAAGTACCATAATATTTTACTTGAAATATAAGATTAAACGTGTTTTATATTTCAAGTAAAAATATATAATATTAAGATATGTTATATGTAATATATGTTATGTTGTGTATATATGTGATTGATTAGCTATTTCCTAATAAGAACAACTCAAGGAATGTCAAAGAAGGTTCCAGTTTTTCAAAACCAAGGTCATTTGTCGATGCAGATACTTCGCAGCTGAAATCCTACTCTCAAATCTTCCACACACCTTCGTAAGGGTTTTGTGTTAAGACAGTTTTAAACTGCACAAATCTTTCTTATGGCTTTTAAATTGCAACATGGATAAGAGTTAAGTTGTGAATGAGAGTTTTATTTACGTCGCACTATAAGACTGCACGAGAGGGCTATTACGGGCTGCATGAACCTCGTAATTTTGAACCATGATCAAGTGACGAGGACGAAACCTGAGCTTTCACTCCGCTCTTCTAACTTCCACACCTTACCGACTAGAAAAAGATTGAGCCATGACAGATATAATAGTTAAGGAATAAATATATTTGAATAAGTAGGTGATTAATAAAATTTATAATAATGAGTTTAGGAACAATAATAAATGCGGAATTATATTACATCTTTAAAATAGTTCAATATTTTATTAATCAGCACTTTATAAATAATTTTTAATATTTATTTTGTATTACATTTTTCACCCTTTTAGTTACACAAATAATAATTACCTCTAATTGCTATTAAACATCATTTACTATAGGACGACAAGGCGATGTTACGTTATGATGAAATTTATATAACTTAAAAGCATCGGGGGAGAGATTGAAATGAACGAAAATCAAGGTAGCTTTCCTCTCAATATAATTAACATTTTCAAGTAAAAAAGGTGGAATTAAAATTTTGAAATAAAAATATTGGAAGAAAGAGAGTTGTTGAAAAGTTAGTTGAGAAATATTTTTTTAAAAATTATTTAATGTAAAAATAGTTATTTTTTTACGAAATTCCAAAAAATAATTATCATATATTATTTAAAACTATCAAAGGATAAAATGAAATAAAAACTTACAACGCTTTACAAAATATAACCAGCGGTGTATTGATTTTTCTAAAATTAAGCAGCCTTATTGATATTGATGCCTTTTATACATGAATATAGCACATGCTATTTTTATTGTAATTTTGTAATTTTTATTTCTAATTTGCTTAACAAAAATAAAGAAAATTTCAAATTCATCTTATTAAAATATCCAAACATCTTCAAAAATGCTGTCATAGTGTAAAAGGATAAATTACGGTGGAATTGTACTAAATAATTATGAGGAGAGATATGCAGAACGACAGAATAAGAAATTTAATCACCGATCAAAGTTTAGAAATATTTCTAAAATGAAAATTGTATACTGAACTACTATTATATTATTGGGCCATCATATAAGCAGTAATATATATTTGCAAAATAATTTTTTGTTATAATTGTTTTCTTATTCATATTTTAGGTATAGATTGTAGTTTTGCTTGGAGGTTTCATTTTATGTTAATTTAAAATACTTATTATTATAACAATGTCTAACTGGACTCAATATAATCATGATATACATTTTAAACTTTAGTTAAAATATCGTTAAATGCACAATTGTTAAGAATGAGCATTTGAAACATGGGTTTGTGTATTTTGGATTTTAATTATCATTCAAGTAAAAAAAGCAAATGCAGCTGTTGTTTATATTACTCGATAAGAAACGCAATGGATATTTGTACTAATGTTATAAAGTATATTTCATTTAACAAATTATTGTCATAAACTAACATAACATTTTCTAGATTCAATTCACAAATCTGCTTGTCGTAATTCTTAAAATAAATCCTTAAATAGGAAAACATAGTCACGGATTTTTAGCAGTAAACATTTCTTGATATTTAATCTTAATATGAAAAAGACTATGAAAGAACATAATCCAAAATAAATTAAGTATTTAACTGAATTCCTTGAGAGTGAAAGAGAATTTGTTTTTTCAATGGTAGATGTTTGTTCATTTCTTTTAATGTAGAATATGTAAGAAATATTTTTATTGTTACAGAATTTTCAAGTTATGCTCCGAAATACACTTTAGCTTCATTTTTTTCTTGGCTTGTCTCATGCACATTTAAAAAAAAAAATGAGAAATATGAATTTATTTTCATTAGTGAAACATTCTACTTTTGTAAAATAAACTGAACATTATAAAACGTACAAATTATCAAGATTTAAATGGACTATCAAGACAAAATTTAAAGTTTTGTCAATCTAAATAATACATGCATTACAATTTCAATTGAATAGATTCATATCAACGCAATGCGTCATTTGGCTTTTAGTCTAAATATTTTATACTAGAAAGAAAATAAATACCGCATATAATTTCATATAAGTAGCATGAGTAATTCTGCTTTTTATTACAATATTAGTCCTTTAATTTACAGAACGTGTAGTTAACAATTGTAGTTCAAAACTTCAATTTAAGATAATAGTATTTTTTGAAAATTATTGAAAGTATATAAATTGATTTTTCATACGATCTTGGTTTAGTTTAAGACTTAAAGTTCACTTATTGACGTGATGGTGATACTAAATTTTAGAAGTGAAACGTGCATTATATGTTCATAACTCAAAATTTTCCAGTTCATCTACAATGCTTATCTTAATATATCACATATAAAAAATAAATTTGAAATGCGTATTTAAATAATTAAATTTTAAATGCATTTCCCATCCTAATTTAAACTCAGTATTTATACTTAAGTACATTAAATTGAAATGTATTTTCATTTTAATTTAATTTAGTAATAAAAATAACTTTACAATCTGCAAAAAAATATAGTTTTTCTCAATCGAAGAGTACCAACTTTTAAATGCGTTTTAAATATCGAAGTATTCTTTGCTGTATTTCTGTGTCATTCCCCTTTCTAAATGCTGATTAAGTTTCCTCTTTAACATATTTGTCGGAAGTCCAAGAGACGTCTTCTGAGAAGACTGAATAAATTTTAATCCTATGATGTTCTCCAAGTTTCCATGAAGGTTTGAATTCTGCCATTATGGAAATCTTCTCGAACTTAATGACGAATCTAGTTTCCCTAAGATGTATTTAAGAGATAGAATAAGCCCTTTAAAGTGGAAAAATATTCCAAAGTGCTTTTAAGTATCATTTTGGTATTCCTTTCGTTTTCAAATACATTCCTTGCCAATTTGAGCTGCTTTTCAAAGAACCATAAGAGGATATTTGACACCAAGAATATATAATTTAAAATTAGATGTTATTCTCATTTTCATCTATAGAATAAAGATATTTTAGCTACATACTACAAATCTTAAATAAATCATCTCATTAATATAATAAATGTAATTTAGCTTTTGAAAAAAAGAACTAAGTTTCATGAGGAAAAGTTTCATGATGCATACAAAATATCTAAAATCCTTTTTCGAAAGTAAGAAAACAAAGTTACACATAACACATCATTACTGTTTTGTTTTATAGATTTAAACATAAATTAACATTATATAGATCTTTATATAAATGATTTTCAAAGTCCAGACATTTAATTTTCAGAACTATGATTCAAGAGAAAAACACAATTGCTTTAAATTTATTTCCTGCATACTACACTTAGATTGTTATCATTACTACTGACACTGCTATTACTAGCAAATATTGATATTTTTCGAATGTAAAATTACATACAAAATAAATTAAATATTATTTAATATGATTAAATAATTATTTGAGGATCATTATGGGCCTTAGATATAGTTGTGGCTAATGGCATTGTTCCGTACGAGGCAGGCAGGCAGACATCCAACTTCTGACTATGAGATTTGAGGTCAACTCATATAGGTATTTTAACAAAATTAAAAGCTTTGGTTCTTTTTATGGAACCTCTTCTTTCATTTTAAACTGGACAAGTAACCAACGATTATAGAGTAGCATCCCACTTAATTACATGTGGAAACGTGGTTTTATAGATTTTAATGTTGAAACATCTACATCTTTTAGCTGCATCATACCCAGTGATTCTTTTAATCAAGTTGAATTCCGGGAGGAATTGTTGATCAGTACTCCCCGAAGTATAGCATCCACCCGTAATTACTCAGGCAGCTGGAACTTGAATTCATAAATGAAATACCCGATCCAGCCTTGCTTATTTACACATATGACAGTCGTTTGGATGTAGGTAGAGAGGGGAGTGATATATTTAGTAACACTCCCGGGAGTGATGTCAAAATCAACAGCATGAATTCTGACCACTGTTCCGTCTTTAGATCGAAACTCATCGCTATCAGTGGTGCTCTCGATCATTCCCTCAATTCTAATAAGGATAGTATTTGAATTCTGATAGACAGCTGAAGAGCCATCCAATATTTGAAGAATTGGCAAAATATCATGGGTAGTACTGGTCTAGATATTATATCCAAGTTGGCTAGGCTTGATCAGAGGAAACACGCGTGTGTGTTCAGTAGATTCAATCGAATATGGGTGTGCCTGGGAACGAGGAAGGTGATCAGCTGGCTGGTAGGGTTGTGATCTACCCAACTCTAATTTCTCTGTCTTGAGCCATTCTGATATTTATTATCTCCACAAAGTTAAAATGAATCTGACTTGGCGAAACCCTCCCGCTCAGCTAAGAATCCTGATCTACCTCTACAATGCAGGAGATCCAGGGATCTTCAGACGGCCTTGGCGCTCTTTAGAAGCGGTCACCTGCGTGGCATGATCTTTTTGTGGGGGTAAAGTCATTCTTTGCCTGTCCCTGCTCTCTCTCTTCTTCTCCTGCTCATCTTCTCGACTGCTGAGGCATTTTCCTGGGACAGTTGTTTGGAGATCAAGACCTGCATGGTGACATTCTTATGCTGAAATGTCAAATGGACTTGATGTAGGCTGTCCTGTTCCAAAGGGATTTGAAACAACAGCAATAAACAGAAATTATATGATAATCGCATTTTTTTAAAAAAATTGAGTACATAATTAACTTTATTCCATTTAAAATTTTAGTTAGAGAACTTTGTACAGTTTTTTTAGGAAATTTAATAATTAATAAATAAATATTATTCTTTTATAAGTAGAATTAAAGATATTAATGAAAAAATTCAATCACAGCATTAAGCTGTGCAAACCTTGAATCAAATTGTTTATAAATGTCGCCTTTAGGAGCAACACAGGAGCTATGAAAAACTTTGAAATATTTTTCGCAAAATAAAATATTGTTATTTATCATACATAATTATTTACAGATGTAAAGTACTTCTTACTTCATAAGAAGCGAGATTTTTTAAAAAAAATTAAGTTCTTCCTCTACTAATCACTAATAAAACTTAAAATTCATTAAAATTCTAAATAAAAAATAATAAAATATTGTAGGAACGATTTTTTTGTTTTTTATTTCTAAAAACGTATTTCAAAAACTATTAGTTTCATACAGAAAAACTCTAATTAGTCCATGTTTAGAAAAGATCATAATTTATTTATAGTAAAAACATATTAATATTTAACTATATTTAAAATTTAACTAAGGGCTCAGAATAATTATCTTCTATAGGAGCACAGTGCAGAAAGAGTAGAGTTGTTTGCCACAAAATATTTGTTTACCTTTCAGGTAAGCAAATAATGTAATTAAAAAAAAACTATTTTAGGGTTTTATATAAATACTTGGCTTAATTTAAAAATAGACTGGAAAATTACTAAATCAGTACAGAGATTTATTTATAAATACTTTTGTTATGAAAAGGAAATACCTATTTTTTCTAAATTATTAGTTTAAGATTAAAACAGCCTTAACAATTGTGGTTAGAAACGTACACTGTTAAATTAATTTAAAGAAAATACGGTTCTTATATTAGACTAGTAATTAAACAAGGACCACAGAACAGAGAAGAATAAATATTTACAGAGGAAAACTAAATTTTGAAAAAGTAACAGAAGACTGTGCTTTTCGGATACTTTTGAGAAGAAAAAAAAATATTTTCTTCTTTTAGGGATTTTTTTCCTTCTCTAATTGGTTGAGTCTTGAAACGTTAAAGTAAAAATAAAAATAAATTAATTAGAGAGAAGAAATTCCATCCAACCAACTATAAAAATGACACAATGCAAATGATGAGTTTTTTTCTTATACTTTTTTTTTATTTCAGATATTGAAGAGAAATAATTTACTTATTTTGACAAGACAACAGAACCAATCAGCGGTTCTTTTTTTCTCTAGTTATCTACTTTTTGCAGTCATTTTCCATTATTGTTCCGATTGAGGAATGTATTTAGTAAAAGAAAAATGTAGTCTTTTGTTAATATTTTTTTTAGTTAGAATTTTTTATTTAAAGGATATAAAATTAAATTGTCAGGAACAAATTTTCAATAAAATAAATTATTCTTATTTATTTTAAAATGGACAAAAGTTAGAAATAATGACATTTGTTTATAACTTATGTTCTAGAGTTTTCATTCACTAGATTGATACTTTTTACTTCACTAGATTAACACTTTGCTTTAATGTAAAGTAAAATTCATTTCCCTTTTCACCCCCAATTTAATAAATATTATGAAATATTTCTTCAACATTAGCTTTTGAATGATATGATAACGGTATTTATTTTATAATTGTATTCATGATATATTTTTTAGCTGTCACATGTATTTTAGAGTTTTTGTTTTGGGAAATTAGTAATTACTTTTAGAATATATGATTCATTTATAACTAGCTATTATTTAAAGTCACGTTAAACGTTAAAAGAAAGTCATTTTTTATTGTTGGAAAATATTTCATTAAATAAAATTATTTCAAATAGGTTTATTGTTAAAAACTTATATGCATTTGTAATGTACAACAATGTTAATTTGAAAACTTTTTTTTTTATAAAAAGTAATAATCATAACATCAGTACTATAGGATTTGTTGTTATTTTAAATTACAGATTTAAATATTATGTTCCTCCTAGAAAATATTGTATGGATATTTGAATAAGCAATCGGTTAATTACTGGTAAATAAAATGTAAAATGAATTCGAAATTATTGTAGTAAATATGCACCAATATGTTTATTATACATTTTCTCGGATGCTCTGTTCTGTTATGTAATTTCGAAATATCTTGATCTTATCAATGGTTTCAATATTGTTTTGGAAATATAAAACTTAGAAAAAAGTAAATATTTAATCTTTTTTTATAATACATATTGTAGAAATAGATAATAAAATTGAAAAATGTTTGGATATTCTACTTAATTCAAGATTAACTCAATTATTAATATGGTTTAAGAATAATCTCTCCGAAAAAAATATTCATCGACCGGCACATAATGTATTATAATAAGAACATTATGTAAAATACAAGCTTGTATTAAATCAATGGATGAAGGTGCCGTTGCAACAATATGGAATATTAGCAAGATAACTTTATAAATGATTCAACAATCAGGTCAGCAAGGGGTGAAAAAGTGGCACAGTAATTACTTGAAATGCCAGTAATTTTAACCTTCCACATATGATCATGCTAGTGAAAGCAATATACACAGATCGAATGCCAACATTGGACCGTGATTAATTTCTTTTTAATATTCATGCAGGGTTAAAACAGTGACGCCCTGTTTCCTTGGTCACCCTGATTACAGGTCTCAGGCGTCAGTGAAAACCGATCATCCACTGATGATTTTGAAAATAGGAAAAGCAAGTTCCCTGGTGGAAACTGAGAAAAAGTATTACATTCATTATGCAAAAAATATGAATATTTCTTTCAATTTCAGGGTTTGTCTTAGATTTATGTTGATTTAAAATTATGCTTGTTAAGTTATTGGATTGTATCGTTAACGCCGATATTTATAGTCTAATTTTCTGTTTCCTTTAGTATTTTCATATAGCTACATGCATTGTGTTTCCGTAGAATATGAGAAATAGTGATAATATTATTTTTGAGGTATCCGACTAAGTTCAGAACCGTGATTATGAAAAAATTTACAAAAGGATATTTTTTATAACGTTTAGTGCCTCTTAGATTGAAAAAAAATGCATAAAATAATTTTAAGTATATTATTAGAATAAAAATTATTTAAATGCAATATTATGGCAAGATATGTTCATAGAATTACCATTTTTCAAAACATTCTTCTTTTATTAAAAAATGATTTATAATAATAATATTTTACTTATATGTACCTCAGACCTATTCATAGAGCCAGGATCAAGATTTTTGATAGATACCTTAGAATCAGATTTATTGATACTTTAATACATCAGAATGGAACAATTTCAGCAAAAAATACCAATTATTAGCTCAATTGTTAGTAACTCTGAAAATAAAATGAATGTTTCAAAAATTCTTGTTCAGGCTCATTGGAGAAATTCTAGTTACATATAAGAAAAACATCATTATAATAAAATCATTTTTCATAAAAGGAGAATGTTTTGAAAATAGGTCATTCTATGTTCATTTTTTGCCAAAATATTAGAGTTAAATATTTTTTGTTGTAATGATATTTTTGAAACAATATTAAACGTGTATTTTAATTTAAGTAACACTAACTATTAAAAAAATTACTTTGTAAAAAAATGCTGTTTTATTTGTTTCACTTATATTTTTTGCTATTTGTAATAAATATATATATATATATGTATTGGGGTTAAATGCCGAACAATATATTTGCATTCAAAGTTAAATGCAGTGTTTTTCTCTTACTGTTTTTTTCTGTTCGTTATATGATTTGTGTATTTTAAAAACATTTACACTTAGTAAGCTATACAATACCCCCATAATAAGTAATTAATGTGAATAATTAATTAAAATCATACTTATATATATATATATATATATATATATATATACGTAACAAATAATATAAGAAATGCAATATATATATGTACATATATTGCAATTTTTTCATACAATCTAATTTCCTATTCAGCTTCCTATTTCAAGCAATAAATTATGCGTAATTTTAATATTAAACCCAAAGAAATGCTTTTGAAAGTTAATCAAATAATTATAAGAGTACAGTTTCGGGGCAAAGGGAATAAAACCTAAAACAAGTAACTTAATTTGATCATGCGTTTTTATATTTTACATAACAAGTCAGTGACCTTTGTCATACTTGACACTGTCTTTTATAGACCACATTTTTTATATTTCCTCTTGAATTGTATAGTCACAAGTACTTTTAATCACAAATGTTGGAGAAGTAAAACATTAATTAACCATATTATTATTACTTACCCAAAACATTATTACTTGCAAACTTTTGTCAGTATATTACAACTATTTTAAATCTTCATTGTTTTAAATAGTATTTGTAAAAATCTATGTATTTGTTTTTTCTTACAAGACGAATAATAGAAGATATATTTCTGATTTATAAAAGCAAGGAAATTTAAAATTGAAATATTATAAAAATTCTATTGTTTAAAGGCACATTTCTTTTATAGAGCAGGTAATCTACGAAAGGTAAAGTAAAAAAAAAATATTTTCCGAAAGAATAACGATAAACTTAGTCTTTTTTACCTTAATATAAATTATTCGACAAATATATTTCAAAATGAATGTTTAAAATACATGCTTACTAAAGATTTATCATTCCCTTTATTAAAATTGTTATATATATATATATATATAAGCTTATCTTTTTTATTACATGTAATTAATTGCTCAAAATTAAGCATATACTTTAATGCTTGTTGCAATTTTTACATTCTCTAATTAGAAATTGAGCAATCTCATCTCAGTCAGTTTTAATTAATTAGCAACTAAACAAGAACTTACTCGTGCAATCTTAATTAATAAGCAATGGCTAATTAATTTTGCGCTCTGTCGAATAAAGAACGGACATTGTGTATTCCCCCCTACACGTCATCTACTACACTATTCACTAAGAATCATGTTAAAAATGAGGAGAATACTACAAAATCTCTCTGTAGTAAGTTTTTCTTTCTTATCATGAAACGAATATGAACTTATTTTCTACAAAGTGACACATGTTCCTTCAGCTAAACAACATTCTTAAATGCTATGGATTCATTTTACAGACAAGGTGATAGCATGGTGTCAACTTCCTTATCTTGTTGTCAGCGGTCCATCTCTTCTGTTCATTTTCACCCTTGCCTTCGAAGATGTTAACGTCGGGACACAATGGCGGAAAGTATCGAAGCCTTCATTGTGTTCCAATTTCTTGACAGGCATGTCTTGAATTTGAAGTCGGATATCTTCCTTTGTGCAGCTCACGTACGTTTTATTCTTGGCCATTGGGATTGTCAGACAAAAAAAAGAGGTTTCTATGCCTGTGAATATCAGATATTTACTAGGGAGTGGGGAGGATTTAACGAAATTTAATGAATTCGTAGGGAAAAGGAAGTATTTCGTTCTTTGAGATGAATATATTAGGGATAAGTAAAACGGGGTGCGAGATTTTTACATTTATATAAAAAGACTTATCGATGCATGATATACCAATCAAATGGTTGCATAAATAATATTTACGTTTTTAAGTGCTTATTTGTTTTAAATGTGTTATAATCTGTACATAAAGTAAACGAAGTGAATCTTGGAACAAATATTTTTTTAGAAAAACACAAAGTGTCTATTTTTTCTTTGGATTTGCGAATTGTATCAGATTTATCTAATCTAATTGCATTAAAACTTTATTTCTGTAACTCTTAAGTCGTACCAAAATACAGTTATCCATTTTTGGTTTTGTTTAATTATTGTGTATTTTTTCATTTATGTTTTTAATGTGGTTTTGTAGTTTACAAAAGTCTAAAATAAAGTACAAATTTAAATATTTATGTATATATTATTAAATTTAATCATAGAAATGCAGTAAACTTAAAATTATGAATACGTGTATACATTGTATATACATGTGTGTGTGTATGTTGTTATATGCATATCTATATATAGTCAATTGTTCGTGGTGCAAGGATACGAGGTCTATCATCATTTACTTCCATGTCGTTTTAGAGTGCAACATTAATGAACATTCACTCACTCATATATATATAAGGGAGTGATTCTCAAACTTTCAGTATTTACGACCCAATTTTCTACCATAATTTTCATCGCGCCTTTTCCGTACAATAACATTGTATTGAATGCAATAATAATGTAATTTGATACTAAAGCTACAATACGACTTTAGCTATAACCCGTGTAGTAACAGGTGTAGATGGATGAAGGAAGGTAGATCAGCTTGGGTATGTTAATCTTCTTTCAACGAGACCTTCGTTGGGAGTAGTGTATTTAGTTCTATATGTCAGAGAAATAATTTATGTCTATATTTTTAAGTTCAAATTAATAGTCTTTTATCCTATTGTACCGGCTATGAAATAATCTGATGATGGATTTAATAAGTTGCCTTAGAACTGTAAAACTAGCTAGAGAAATAATATAGTTATGAATTGAGCGGAATGCACATGCTTAGTAATTTCATTTTCTGAAATGCATGCAAAATTATCTCATTCATAATATATTTAATCATATATTTTTAACTAATAACATAACCGCACAAACTATCAAGATAAATATTAAATTTTGAATATAAGCTTTGTGCATGACAATCCCTTTGGAGTCAGTGTTAATTATTGAACTTGCTCTTCGTTTACTCTATTGATAAATTTATTATCAAATACATTGTACAGTACTGATACATTTATTATATTATATTAGTGTAAATGTGTATTTTTTATTTATTATGTTAGAATGTTTTTTGCTATGCTTACTTTCAGTAAATTAATAATCTTTTTAATTATCTTTTATTTTTGATTGTTCAATAAACTCGCAGCCCCCTTGTAGGGGTATCCCGCACCTCTAGGTGGGAAGCGCCCCACAGTTTGAGAAACGCTGATATAAGGACAGAAAAAATTCTCATGGAAAACAAATGCAGGGTGATTCGCTACCAGACCAACACATTTACAGAGTGTGTAGAAGGCACAAAGACGACTCAAAATCACATAAGAATACAAGATCTCAAATGCTGCAGTTGCAAATTATTGTGCAAAGAAGCGGATAAAAGCAACAGAAACGTCAGCCCATTTATGGTGAATAAAACATTTTTTTGAATTTTTTTTTATAACTATTTGAAATTACGACCAGCCGTCTGCCAAACCTGACAGCGAAACAAAATGGTATTCCTGACGTTCTGGAAGATTCCTAACATGTCAAGTATCCTCGTGGCAGCTACAGCTAATCAAGCGACGAGGTCTTCAACTGAAGAATTGAGTGTCTCGTACACCAAAAAAACCAGACTCACGTAACTTTCTGTTCACACTTGTGAAGGTTATGTGATGTGTAACACGCCTGTTCAGGTAACGTTCATAGTACAACCCCTTAGCGGCGTACCTGTTACAATCCGTATCTGCATACACTATCATCATTTGTATGTGTCGAACAGTTCCTCGTTTGAATGCGATATAATCTCACTACCTCTAGAAACGGATCGCTAGTGACGACTTTCAGCAAGATTGGCGTTCAAGAAACCTTCAATGCAACACCATCTATCACAAGACTGCTTGGAGGAACTTTCCAGAATGACAGAAATACTATGTAGCGTAGCTGTCAGGCCTGCCAGACGAATTCTGGTCGTAATTTCGAACATCTGTTTTAGTTCAAACTTTCAGTAAACTGTTTTCTGTTGCATTAATCCTATGCTGTTTCTTTTCTTTTTTCTGTTACTTTGCACCATAGTTAGCAATTGTGTTATATGTGACAATGCTTTCTTATGTGATTCTTAGTCGTCTCTGAATCCCCATCACACCTTGTAATTCTGTCGGTCTGTTAGCAAATCAGCTTGTAATGGCAATAATTAATGAAATATCAAAATACGAATTCAAAATTTATCTATCCACCGATTTTTATAAGAGTTTCGTAAATGTAAATTTTAATGTTGAATAATAAATGAGTAAATAATACATTTCATTCTTTTTATTAATTAGAAGTTAATTAATACTCGATCAGTAGTGCTGAATTTAAAAGGCGAACATAAAATAATTTATATTTTGTAAAAGTTCTCATCAGATCCTTATCACATGAATAAATTGGGACTAGACTATAAAAGGGAATATAAAAGGCAGATGCATCTATCATGAATGCAACATCTTGAAAAATTTTCCAATAAAGAAAATTTTAAATACACATTATAAACGCGTGAATTGTTTCTTTGAATTTCAGGGTGACATAAATATTGCCGCACAATTTTCAATTAATGAATAATATTATTGGAACTTTTCATTAAATGAAGAATTCCATATAAATTATCATATTAAACTTTAAGATTTTTAAGATCTATGCAAAAAATATTACGTTAAATTACCAAATATTAGAAATATAATTTTACCTTAAAAATCGATACTTTTCTCAAATTTAAATTTACTATGTATATATATAAAGATGACTTAAAAATCATAATAACGAACAACTAAAGTGTATCTTCTTGAATCATATTCCAAAACATTTAAATTTAATTTACTTAAAATTGCACCTAACATTTGAAGTTATATTTGCATTTAAGTTCAATAATGGAATGATTAAAAATATTGATAAAATTCTTTTCTTTATTTACAGAGATAATAACAAAGCTGATTTTATTAGTTCAATTCAAAAATAAAGCACATAATGTAAGAAAAGCATATAAACTTTCTTACAAGAAAATAAATAATATAAGAAGAATACTACGAACATCATTATTTACAAAAGTTTTTGACTGGGTTATTGAAATCAATATTAATATGATTACTTTCAAAAGGAATTCCTACTCTTTTCCAAACAATATAATTCTTATAATAAACAAACATTGCAAAGGAAAAAGGAGTGAAAAGGACAGAAATACTGTAGAACATAAAAGTGAATGAATTGATAGTGAATCAATAAAGTTCTGAAATGGTACGTGGTTTAAAAAGAAGAAAGTATATTTCAATTTATATTGATAAATATAAAATTGAATAGAAATATGTTATAACATATTTTCCTTATAATTTTTAAGAATTCAATACAACAAACAAATAAAGTTTTCATCACAAAGAAGAAGTGCGTGAAATGTTTCTATTTATTACAAATGCAAGAGGAAAAACATAACCCTAGTGGAAAGTACAAACAAATAAAATTGTACGTCAAAATATATAAAAAATGAATAAATAAAATATATAAAACAAAATACAAATAATACTTATTAAAAAAATCGCGATGATATCCTCAATAAAACCCAGGAAATTCTAATGAACTATCATAGATCTATTATCAGGAGAAAAAAAAAACATAAAAAAGATTTGATTTTATTGATAAGGAACTGAAAAGAGATCTTTTATAGTATGGAAATAAATATAAAATGCAAGTGAAAATAAAAGATTGTGTTGTGAACTCATTAGACAATGCATTATATATGGTTAAACTATTTTTAACTTAAAATATGAATTTAACTTTTTTGTAGAGACATTATTTGTTAATGACAAATAAATGATAACTAATATGTAATATAATAACAATGACGACATTTAAAATAAAACATATTTTATAAAGACACACTAGGTTCCTAAAACAATGTACAATTGGCATTTGCATAAGTAAGGTTATTTAATGGGAAAATAAATGTGCCCTTAAATACTCTTATGTCCCATAAGTACTTTTACTGACTGACCTTTTAAAAATTTTGATTAATTTTTAATTAAAAATTTGCGAAATAAAAGGCAGAATTGAATAAATTCATAATTATTATTAAAAAAAATTTTACAAATTAAAAATATACTTAAAAAGGGCACAAACTTTAACTTATCATGCGCAGTACTCTTAATGTAATTCAAGCATCTCAGCAATTTTTCATAAAGTAATGAGTGTCTGGATCAGTTCCGGTGATCAAATCTTTACTCATGATACATAACTATTTTTAATTCAGTAATATCCCTTGATGATGACCGACGAGCTGAAATACCTCGTCCAAGTGCATCTGAAATACACTAAATTAGATTTTTATCTGGGAATCTTGCACTCCATTACATGTGCTTAGTATCTTCCTATGAGTCCATTCCTCAACATGTTGATTATGCTTTTTAGTGTTATGTTGTTGTCCGTGATTAAAAACTGGTGCATAGCCCGACGGGAAAAAGAAGAACATAAAATCCCAGTGAGTAAATGAGTGAATATTTACGTCGCAGTCTTTAGCTACTCGATGGCTTTTGGCGATGGACCTCGTAAATTTGAACCATGGTCAAGTTAAGAGGACGACCTGATCTTCCACCCCCTCTCCTAAGTACCACACCACACCAACGGGAGGACGTTTAAGCTCTCTATAGATTTAACGTGCACCGTTCTCCTACACAGCTGGTCTTCAATGGTACTAGGCTCGAACTCATGACACGCAGACCACGAGACCATAAAATCTTAGAAATTTATCATTATACATTTCTCCAGTTACAAAATTCCTCCAAAAGCTTTGTCCCGTGCATCAGGCAGACTTTGAATGTGCCTATACTTCACCAAACAACACTGTTTTTGTTCTGTAATTTTAATTTTGGTAACATTCACAACGTTCAGTTACCTTCAGGTTATGCTTTGGCTTGAATCATTCTTTAAACTATTCATGATTCATTGAAGAACATTAATTTCTCTTACTGTTAGTACTATTCCTGTAATCTCTAAGCGAATCATTTTTTTAGGTAATTTAATAACACTTCGAAAATGGGATATCTGTGATACAGATCAATTTCCATTAGTCCTCTGGTAACTGCTTGCTCATAAATTAGCGTTTCTGTATTTTCAGTAAGTTCCGTAGACTGATGCATGACTCCCCTCATCCGGGTACGTCTTGATAGTAGGGACAGAAAGTGGTTTATTCCAGTGTATTACTACTTAATACAACTTGTCTATTATCTCAGTGTTTCTCAGTGTTCCACAATATTTGTGATCCAATATCCAATCCTATATTTCATCGCCCCCTCTCCTTACAAATAACAATGCATTGAATTCAAGAATACTATACTTTGACAATTAAGCAATAATACGACTTTAATCTCTCAATTGCCACTGGCGCATACATACGTCGACCTCAACTAGATGTTAAATACCCTGGACGTATTTATACGTCTTTCCAAAATACGATATTTTCTGTGCACTGCAATCCGTAAAATTATTCCGAAGGATTTGTAATGCAATAAAAGGACCTTGCCAGTGTTTGCGAAGGATTTACTGAGATCAGAAGATTTCCTTATGTATTCCCTTTCTTCCTCCCTCCTAATAATACGTCACATACATACACTTAGGTGGAAAACAGAGGCCTTGAGGAACGAATCACGTAACTTTTAACAGATGGTTACGTGATTATTTATAAACCGTACAAATTATCATGATAATTGTTAAATTTTGTATATAACTTTATATATGACAAGCCCATGGGTTCACTGACAATTGTTAAACTTGTTCTTAATTTAGTATTGTTAAATGAACTATTAAAAATTACATTGTGTAGGACTGATACATTTATAAGTGTATTACATCAGTAAAAATCTTAATTATGTTTTTATTATGTCAGAATGTATTTATTTTGTTTACTTTCAGTAAACTAATATTTTTTTTTTAAATAATCTTTTGTTTTCTGTATTGCTATATGCTCGCGTCCCCCTCGTAAAGTTATCATGCCCCCCTAAAGGGGTGCACCCCACTGTTTGAGAAACGCTGTATTAACTATAATGAATTCGTATCTTCCTTGGACTTTATGCACTGAGTTATTTGAGAGACTAGACTCTTCCATGAGTGATTATTTTCTGGCTTTTAACATTTCAAATACATTTTTAAAATAAATAAAACTTTCTCTTTGATCCATAAGTAATTTGAAGCAAGCACAACTACTTCTATTTCATAAAAACCACAACCTGTAATCGAGAATATATATTCATATAACTTTTCATACAGCTTTCTTAACAAAATTTCTGTCAGTCCTATGACAAAATTGATCTAAAATTTGCATGTTAACAATGATTGGTTAACCGCAATACCTCATTTGTATATGTAATTTCAGGTGTTTTGTTTATGAAGAATTTAATTTTTTTCAGTTTACCGATACTCAACTTTCTGGCACCAGTTCATGTTCACTTCTATGGATAATACGCGACTTATACAAAATAACTTTAAAAAAACCCTATTTATAATTTGCGTTCAATAAAAATTTCCTTTATTATTGGCAGCCATAAGAAATAAAGTGTAATCAGAATAAAGAGTGAAATTAATTTCGTTCATAGTGAATGAATTGAAATTTTACATAAATCAATTTTGATTAAATATTTTTCAAAAACTATTTATTTCAAATATAATATTTAGAAGAAAAAGAAAACGTTACTTTTCTCCTAACTGAATTATTTGCATCTGAGCTCTGACCGAAGTAAATAAAAAATAGGAAAAATCATCTTTGTATCGTTTTATAATTTAATGCAATGCCCATTTTCTTCAGAAACAAAAACAAAATGTATTTGTCAATTAACATTTCATTCTTAGTTAAAATATGGAAATAAGTCTAAGCGTATTTTCATGAAGAATTATTCTTTAATTAAAAAAGATTAAACTAATGATATCAGTTAATTTCCATAAAAGTAAGTAAAAGAGGAATTAATGAATTATTACATAATTCCTTTTGGGGACACATTTGGGACTTTGTAATTGCCACCTAAATGGGTTGAAATAAAGATCTTTTTAAATACTTTTAATAACTTTTTCCTTATTTTTTCTGACACTCAAAAAGCTCGTGTTTAATTATTACTCCTTTTATTGACCTGAAGATAAACGAAGCAAAAGTGAGGTCTGCAGGGAGTAAAACGTTTTGATTAATTGTTCTTTCCCTTTAAGCAATTCTTACAATTCCCGAAGAGGACAGCTTGCATATTTTATTAGTCATTACTCTTTTGCTAAGGGATAACAAAGTCTGAAATACTTACACAAATTTCATGAATGTAAAAATAATAAATACACTATTTTCTTAACTAAAAATTAGCATTTCAAGCTGTTTAAAATGAGTTATCAGTTCACATATTTTTGTTCATAGAAATTTTAATATTGTTCCATAAAAAAAATCAGTTTGTCCTTTTAACAACTTTTTAACTTGATTTATTTTCATTATGATTGGTTTTATTATCGAATGCTCCTAAGGAATTATATCGATTGTTTTTGTCCATCAAAAATTGTAAAATGTTCCACAAAAAAAATATATAAGAATTTGTGTTATTTTCTACCATTTGTTTAAATCGATATTTATAACTGATTTTAATATTGAATATTCTTAATGGTTTTTCTGAGAAAAAATAGTTTAACCATTACTAAAAATGATCATTGTTTGGGCATGTAATCAGTTTTGGGTTATTAAATAATTTTAGAGATAGGTGATATTCAGAAATAGAATTTTTTAAATTAATTTTTAATAACTCACAAAGTTTTTTTACTACGTTTTGGTTGTAGAATAATAAAATGTTAAACTAATTAACGGCTTTGTTTGGATTTCAGTCATCAGTGCCCAATGATGATTAATAGGGCTCAACATTTCGCTGAGATAATTCAGTTTAAGGGGACATTTTAAGATTTATACAATTTTTTTTTTAATTTTAAGGTTGTCATAATTTTTGGTTGCCTCTTAGGTGTGTATACTACGTGAAACAGATTTTGTGCTGAAAATTTCATAAAAACTAGCCATTTAATTGTTTAAAGGGAAAAAAAATTAAAATTTGCGAAGTGATTTTATACTCCTCTTACAAAAACTGACGTACATATATATGGAAACTGGTTGATTAGTACGCCAAACTATGTATAACAAAGGTGGATATAGGTTTTTCGATAACATGATTGATATACTTACAATGTTTCTTTTTATGAATATTATTGAAAATTCCTTAAGAAATGTGTAAAATTTAAATTCCATTATTTTTTTTAAAAACTTAGTATTGCTTTGATTGAAAATGGCATACCAAATTTAATTCACTGTACTATTAGTAACAAATGAAAAAAAATGTCCATGTATTAGGCACAATAAAAAAAAAGCCTTAGCATTTTAAATGAAGACACAAACGAGTTATATTATCTTTCTGAAATAACTTTAATTCAGTTTAAAGTTTTGATTTACCACTGAGATATGAAAAACAAACGTATAAGTTATCACAACGCTTCGTTTCTTAAAATCTAGAGCTTTAAAATTTTGTGCGTTTGTAGAAACGTATATAAATAATTTAGGCTTAAAAAATAGATCTTGATTTTTTGACTGATTTTTGTCAATTGAATCGTACTGTGTCCTCTTACTAAATCCTTAATATTAATACCTTACTCCATTTTAATACTTATTTTAAAGAATGCCTAGAAGAGTATACTTCAATAAAAAGAGCAGCCACATGAACGTGAATAATCAAAATATACCTATAAAAAAGATTTCGGTGATTAGTTATGCTAAAAAATGGAAATTTAACAATTCGATTTTAATGAAGCGCAGTTTTTACTTTATATTGGTTGCGGAATAATAAAAGTTAGATACTAAGCTTTTTTATAATTTCACATTTGTCATTGACTAATAATAGTGAATAGAACTAAAACTTGTTCGATTATTTTTCAGTTATATATTTTTGTAAAATCTTGATACATTATTCTGATTTTCATACCATACAAATTGTAACAATTTTTCATATGCTAATAAAATTTGTTTGAAATAATTATTTTTTCAATGAAGATAAAATGCTACAATTTTTCACAAATCAAATCGAAATAGAAAGCTAACTTATAAGTTAATCCAAGACGTATTACGTAATTTAAACTGTTTCATTGGTGATTATATGTGTAATAATCATATAAAATACTAATATTAAGTTTTC